>VUQI01062610.1:3945-19263 GCA_015106735.1 Paratilapia polleni | reverse complement strand
CAGACTAAAAAAAAAAAAAAAAAAAAAAAAAAAAAAAAAAAAAAAAAAAAAAAAAATTCAACAAAAAAAAAAAAAAAAAAAAGCAAAAGAAAAAAAAAATTCCCCACACAAAAAGTAACGCTGATTATTTTCCCACCACAGCTTTTCAACAAACTGTACCAGATTGGATTCCAGCCATCAGCAATGTCAAAAAGGATTCATAAATGCTCTCGACAGTCATTGTGTCTGGGCTGGCCTCTGCTAGTACACGCTGATGAAGGAGGAGAGAGCCATGACCAGGTACCGGCAGGCCAGCGGGATGTGCGCACTTCCTGTGCTCCCATAGGGTGCAGTGTTGGGCGCTGTGGGCAGGAAACAAGAGAAGCTCTGATTAGTTGTGATTGCATTTTCAGTCACTGCACCTACCATTTGCAAACCCGCAGTCAGCTTGGCATGGTGCTTCCAAATGAGACCGCAAAAATGGCAATTACTATACCGCTGCCACTGATTCGAGAAGGGTTGTAAGAGAGAGTTCAACACTGGTGCTACTGTATAATCCGAACAGTGGCAGAAGACATACTCAGATACTTTAGAAAGTACCAATAACACAGTTCAACAAAAAAAATAAATAAATACACACACACACACATATCTATCTATCTATCTATCTATCTATATATATCTATATCTATATATAAGTGCATATTCTACATGACAGCAGCAATTATTACCATACGAGACATTTAAAAAGTAAGACTTTTAATACTGGTGCATCAACGTATAGGCAGCGTTTTAATGTTGATGCTGATAATTTAACTGATCAACAACTCAACCAGAGGTCAGGCCCCTGCCAAAGGGTTGCAAGATAAATCAGAGGGACCGTGAGATCAAAAATAAAATCAGGTCTGGTTTCTTTATAGAGCAAATATAAAAACACCAAATGATGAACTTTGCAGACAATTATATATCTCATAACACAAAAGCAATGCTCAAAAATCACTAAATCAATCAGTAATCAAAGTGTAAAGAAAATGTTTGGTGCAAAAACTGCATTAGGTGGGTTAATGGATTTACATTATTGATCATGTAGTAGTTAATTAGACCTGATCTGGAGATGTTTAAAGGCAGAGCTGTACTGACAGGGGATTGACACATGACTACTACTTTTGTGTATAATATTGTAAACCAATAAGTTTTTCAACCACTGGTGTGACCTTTAACAATGGTTTGTATTGTATAAGCTTCACAGATTATTAAATGTAAAATCCTAACAAGCAGTTTATGCTCACTACTTTCGCACACGCCAAAAGTGACATCACTGATCGCATTGTTTTCTGTTCTGAATTCTTCTATTTCTAATTCAAAGCAGTGAGTTTTTTCTGAGTTGCAACACCTGTCATTTAGGAGTACACTGCAGCGAGTATAAATGGTTATGCAGCGAGCAGTGACGAATGCGTCGCCCATAATTGCGGCTTAAAGCAGTCATAGTCAACTAAGGCAGGTGTTAGTGTGTTATGCTGTCTGATTAGATCACTTCTTAGAATTGAATGAGGATGTGTGCAGCTTGATTGACAGCTGTTTTATTTTCCTCTTAGCTTTGTTGCACATTCAGATGCCTGAACAGACCTTACTATTGTTTTTACCACACCAAAGGATTTTGTGACATCACATAAAACCCCCAAATCACTGCAGACATTCTGACCCACCAAAAGAAAAGTGCAGGTAGAATGAATATTAATGATGTTTCAATAAGAGTCCAGTTAAATAGCATGTACAATAGCAAGACCTTCCCATCACACCTTTGCTGCTCTTGCAGTTGAAGTTGGGTAATGGCGCAGTTACACAAGAGCACAAATAGGACAGCAACCTCCTTGTGACTAGGAAAAATTGGCGGTTGCCCTGTGATTGCACTGAATTTTTTCGCATTTGGTGATGGATTGCAAGTAGTTACAGTGACCAACTGGTCACCCAGAGGTTGAGCGTGTAACACCCTTAACCTCTGGGCGACCGCATTCGACCGCCTTGGACTGACTGCAATCTGCAATCACTGCAATCAGATTTGTGAAGGTTTGCAAATAACTGCCATCTAATTTGTACATGCAGACCAATTGCCAACATGTTGCAATCAATCTGCACCTATGAGGGCAACGCGTCTGTGATGCATGTCTCTGCAATAGGGGACTCAACAACAGATTTGCTTTTTTTTTAGCGATTTATCACAGTTAATCGCTGTATTATCACAGATTGCATGTAATTGCCAACTTGATCCCATTCAATCACAAACTGATAGCAGACTGACTCCCTCGTTTTATCGCTGTCTTGATGCACCAAAGTCACTCTGAAGATGGGAACTGACTGCTAGTTGTTGCAGACCTGCTCACCCTCTTTGAAGCAACATTTCAAAGGCAACAAGATTGCAAGTTCATTGCACACAGTCGCAATAATTTTGGTTGTGTCGCGGTCTGGAACCACTGTTTTTCCTAGCGTGACTGTAGCATAATACAGGGCACTGGGGTGCTGCCCCCTTTCAATTATAAAGAAAAAAAACTTTACCATGTTGAACATGAATTAATTATATACTGCAAAAGAAAGAAGAAATATATATAGTTTAGTTGTACTAAGTGGCCAGGAGCCATGTCAGCCTTAATAAAAAGGTTTTTGCTTTTAAATTACATATTTTCATTTTGGTGTTAAAAGACATACTTCCTGTGTGGGGTGCGCCGGCCATAAATATGTGTATGTAGGTCATTTGGAATCAGGTGACCTAATGTTGCCACCAGAAAAAAAAAAAGTTTTCTCCTTCCAAAAGTAATATTGCCTATAATAAACTCCACAGCGGCCTTATGGCTTTAACAGTATTCAATACTTCTAAGCAGTGGTGCATCAGCACACCCACTGGTGGTCACCACATTTCTCTAGCACCAGCGTACACTGTGATCTGTCTACTACGATGAGCCAAAGTGTCTGTTTTGAAAATGGTTTCTTCAGCCAGCTTTAACTAGACCTTCAGTTCAATCAGCAGGAGGAACACCGGTTTAAACAAAAAAAAAAACAAACAAATCTTTTCTTCCATCTCATTTATTTTTAGTTGTGTGTCAAAACATTTATTCCCCCTTTTCCCTCTTTCATATTAGTGGCCCAAAAAAGTCATCAGTGGAGAACAGTTGAGGGCTGTACAAGGTCTTTTCTAACACTGCTATTGAAGGAGGCTTTGTTTTGGCTTGTTTGTGTTTCTCTGACCAGCAGACAGCCACAGTAATATGAACAGGTCTCTCTAGAGAGCTGCGTCAGGCGGGCAAAGAGGAAGAGGGCAGCCTTTCATTTGGAAGGGGCTACTCTGCCTCCTCATCACAGACACACTCTTTCAGGTTGTAGCTCAATAAAGCACACCTCACAGGTTACAAAACAAGCACTTCATCAGCACACACACTTATACACCGGCATGTACAGGTCACATGCATGCCTGCACACACAGAACTGGGCAAAGCAGCACAAACAGGCTCTGCTGCACCAGGGGAAATCATGTGGTGCACAGCCCATATCAGCAGGGTGCCTCTATTTACACAGCCATGTAATTAGTTCACAATGTAACTCCTCTGATGTGGACCTCACAAACACACAGTGCAAAGTGAACGACGACAAAACCTAACACACAGAGACAAACTGTGCAGAAACGCAGATTCCGTCATAAACATATTAAGTCGTTTTCTGTGTTACAAAGGTTAGTGATGGCTCACAGTTGCATGATTTGCAAGAAGAAGACTGTAATCCCACTTAGCCACTGGTAGTGAGGGCCATGTATTTATTCAATAAGAACCTGTGATGGTTGTCATTAGAGTGTTATATGACTGCTAGTGTATTAAAATAAATACAATGATGCAGAGATTGATCTTTTTTTTTTAACAAACATAATAGCTTGTTGTTGACAATTTTCACAGGAGATGTGATGGAGAGAAAGGGAAAAAGACACCCCATTATCACCTGACACAGCTCCACTTTTACCTGATATTTTCAAGCATTATTTGTCAGCACTGAAGTTGTTTACCTATTAGAGTGAAAACTGTAGCTTGTCTGACAGATGGAAAGGGGGACAAAAGGGAAAAATAGTGAAGAGAGGTGCACAATTACACCGATCTGCCACAACATTAAAGCCACCTGGTTAATATTGTAAAGGTACACCTTAGGCTGCCAAAAACAGCTCTGACCTGTCAGGACATGGACTCGGGACCCAGGGGGTTGTGCTGTGGTTTCTGGCAGCAGGATACTGGCACCAGATCCATTGGGTTCTGTACAGGTTTGGGCCTCCATGGATCAGATACAACCCACAGATGCTTGATCGGACTGGGATCTGGGGAGTTTGCCTGGAGCTTTTTGTTGTGCTCCTCGAGCCATTACTAAATAGTTTGTGATGTTTTTTGGTGAAGCAGTGCATATCCAGGCCAGAATTCCACCGTCCACTGGTTTTTGTTTAGGAATGCAGATAAAATTCAAATAAGGTGATGAAAAGCTAAATCAGAAGGTAGTTTATGATTGCAGCACATGCCTTCCCTCTTTTGCTTTCAACATAGACTTTTTACTTGAACGCTTGCTTAAATGTGATTTGTCAATAGATATGCAGAATCTGTTTATAGAGATTAGCTGGGGGGAGGCCGGTGTCATGGGGGGATGTGCTTGGTCTGCAGCAATGTTTAGGTGGGTGGTACATGTCAAAGACCTGTACCAAAGGACCCTGTATTGTAACAGGATAATCAATGTTTTTCACCTCACATGTAAGTAGTCTTAATGTGTCTGATCTGTGAGGATATATGCGTTATGTTTGTGGCTGGCCCGTGTGAGCTCTCTTCTTACTCCTTTTCACCTTTCTTTCTTTGTCTCCCCTTTCCCCCTCATTCTCCCTCTTTGTATCCGTCCTCTCTCTCTCTCTTACCTCCTATCCAAAGTACAGGATAATGACACAGTTTTCCTGGGCTGTGAGAGCGAGCTGAGAAATGGTAACCATAGCAACAGCTCCTGTCCTGCTCAGCTGCCCACTGTTGCCTGAGCCTCAGTGCGCAGCATTGTGCTAGCCATGCTAGCAAAATCATTTTGGGTGTTGTTTGTGTTGTATGCGCATGCGTGTGTGTGTGTGTGTGTGTGTGTGTGTGTAGTGGGTGGGGAATAGGCAGATGTCACTATTTGCCTTCTTCAGTCTCTCATCTCATCAGTGTCAGTGTAGTTTATGGCTCAGTAAATACTGCAGTAATCACATTAATATCTTGTGCACAAGTGCTTTTCGTGCAGCAGTTCAAAGAGCTCACAAAGTAATTACTGGGTTTCTGCTATGACTAATGTTGACTGGGCTGAAGAGCATAACAATAAATGTCTCAGTACTTCAGGAAGGGAAGTGTTAAGTGAGGCTGAGGTATAGTCAGAGTTACTGGTCCCTGCCTCCTCTCTGTGTTTGATTTTGGGCTTGTTTAATATCTCCCTGTGTCACTGCGAAAAGCCTCCATTGTTTTGACTGTGTGGGTTGTAACTTGCCATTTTAATTAACTCCCCAACCAGGAACTGACTGCAATACCATTACTCTGCTTATTACCATGAAGGGAATAAAAGCAGAAAGATACAGACAGTGACAGTGAGTGCAGAAGAAAGACAGATGTGGGGAGAAAAAGGGTGAACTAAAGGAAGAGAAAGTGGGGAAAAAAAAGACAGTGATTGAAAGGGCTGTGAAAGTGAGGCTGCAGCAGCAGCGGACAAGAGAAAGAGGAAGAGTGGGGGTTCTGACTGAGCTCTACCTCTTTGGGGTTTGAATTTAATTGCCATGTACATCAGCAGCAAGCTACAATGAAGTACCAGAATCCTAGACAATATATCATAGAGAAACCAATAGTGTCAAGATGCACAAACGCAGGGAAGACAAGCAGTGCTCCAAAGGGAGAGGAGCAGAGGAGATAAGTGGAGATGAAAGCGATACGCTTCAATTACTGTTTTGCAACAGAATTGTAATGAAAAACTAAAGCCTCTCCAGTTGCAGCAAGAGTCATATGAAAATAACAATCCCTGGTACTCTCCTCTGATTCTGGACTGGAGTCATTAGCTGTAAATAGTGAGCTGGAGTATGAGCCACACACACTCTCTCTTCCTTCCCTACCCCTTATCTCTCCCAAATCTCCATCGACAGCAGTTTTGTCACCCACATATCATATGCACAACAAATGCTAAGGCCCTGAACTTCAGTCACTGTTGACACAGATAATGAATCATACTGAAATCTGCTACTGTGGCACTCAGTGCAGCCTTTGTATTGAGTATTATCTCGAGTGTTGCACTGCACTGTAATTCACTGGAATGGCATTATTTATTAAGTAATGGGGTGCTTTTCATTATGCTAACCTATTCTTCCTTGCATCCCATCTTCTCCTATGACCCTGAAATCATTCCCCCTCCACCATCACGAGGACCTTTCAATCGTTTAAATGCACCTCGAGGAGCGAAGAGGCTTCTGGAGGAGCTTAGACCAAAGAAACACAGGTGTATCCGTCCTCACATAGCAGAGCATAATGAAAAGCATCCATAGTGTGCAGTAATGTGCCAGCTTCGCAGACATAGGTAAAGATCTACTTGGGAGCAATGTCAAAATATGAGGAACAACTCATAATGTGGGCTACCCTTGTTTATGTCTGCACTGTTTTTCTCCTTTAGGAGATAGAAGTGCTATTATACAAAGAATTAAAAAGTAGTAAAACTTTCCACTACAGCCATTGTTTTTTAATCTTCAATGATTTTTTTCATGGTTCCTCCACTTTGTTGTGAAATCTGCTGTTGTTCCCTTTATAGTTCAGATCACCTTTTTAACCAGTCACCATTCCACCTATGCATGTCGTCACCTCAGTCAGTCACTGTTGACTTTTTGAGCAACTTCATTCAAGTGCATCTCTGTAGCCTCTGAGTAGGTTGAATTCCCATTATCCTTCTCTCTGTGTAGCCCAATAGCTACGGCAACAGGCACAAATGCAGAACCATGAATGCAACTTTACTCTCCGTACCGCTTTTCAGCCCTTTAACCAGCACACACTGGCGTTCCATTGAGAAAAACTCAGACCTGTGGTTTCCTTGCCTTGAGCTTCATGTATACTTTCAATAAAGCACATAAAGAAAGATAAAGAGGAAAAAACTGTGCATGTTTTTCTACTGGATTACATCTCCAATCTACTAATTTGTCTTTTATTGGATCCATGGAGTTGGTCGAATCCTCCAAACAGCCTGTCACTAGCGGCACACAGACGGCAGCCAGCCAGGCAACATCCCAATCCCCCTGTGGACATGGCTTCAGAGATGGGCTCCTCTGAGCAGAGGGTGTGGGAGGGGTTCAGTGTCCTTGACCATCAATCAGTGGCCTCTGGTCCTTCCCCCACAGCTCCCCTGAGAGAGACCAGATGAGACACTCCTGAGCCAGAACTGATCCTGTACACGTCATGCTGTAAATCGTTCTAAATCCCTCTACATGCAAGGTTCAGAGCAGCCACCAAAGGTGTCTTTAACACAGTACTGCAAACACTAAAAGCTGTTCTCTTCCAGGCAACATGCTGGTGTTTGGTACAGAGTATAAATGGAAAATAATGCAACTCACATGACATGTGATGAGGGGATGCCGCACCTTCAAAGAATGTACCGTCTTCTGAGTGCTTACACACCCGAGAGTGTACAATCACTTTACAGAAGGCGATCAAGACATTTTCCATGCCTTACCTCACTTCAATCCGCTGACAGTAAAATACACTCTTCTACTTCACCATTCATCTTGTACCCTCTTGCCTGTAGCAGGCTGCCATATTGAGTTGGTGCACAATTGACTCACCGACCCATCAGCTCATTCATCCATTTCTTTCTCTATTCCTTCTGTTCTTGTACAAGCAAAATGTTCATCATGAACAGATATGATGTTCAAAACTCATCACCTCTGTCTCCCGCTATGATCATCACACACTGCTGCTCCACAGAGCCCTCATTCACGCAGACCTTCGAGCTCATTAGCCCCACCAATCATTTGCATTAGTGCTAGTAATGAAAAGCCTCCATTAATAAGATGGCCTTCAGAGATCATTTACCCTCCTCCGCCTCCCAGTGCTGCCATATCCTCACCCCTTTCCCCCCTTCTTTCTCCACATCGTGGTACCTGCCAGTTATCACCACCCAGCAGAATGCTTTTTTGGGCTGGCTCTAATAGCTCCTCTCAGCATCAGTATCTGACTGGAAAACGAATGAGCGGGAGACGGGTCACCTGATAGCTCACTGAGTGAGCTGGGGGCTCTCGATTGCAGGCAGGCTTTGGCCTTCAGCTTGACTTAATCAACACCTCTGTGGGGTATCTGGACACTTAAGAGAGCCCTCAGCACAGTGTGAGCTAGAGGAAGGAATCCCAACAGAGGAGACATTTCCGGCGTTTTCCACAGAGATACTGTTGCTTTTCTTCATTGATCGACTTGTCCCTCATCTAGTTTCCTCTTTCATCCTCCTCCTATAGCATATTTACATTCATTTTATTTGTATTGAGTCAGATATTTGAGAGAATCCAAGATTCAGAGTGACCTCAATGTATGTTTATTACACCTATGAATTCAAGGACATGCTTTATGCAGGAAATCAATGAGTTTGCAAATGACGTACTTTATATGCAAGCCCGATGGATAAATCTCCATTTTAAAATGTTTTTATGAATTTTCCCTTGTAGGTTTTTTTTTCCCTCTAAATCTAGAGGGTAAATTCAGATCAGCATGTTCTGGGAATAAACAAGAAAATGCAGTACAGTGTGGATTGATAGTTTAAGCAAGCGCTTTTAATCACAGCATTTTCAAAAGCATAATTACTTCATGACTTTGGCTGCTCCCACTAAATCTGTTTAATGTTAGAGGCTTAATAAAATGCACAGGGACACAAACAAATGGCGTCAGCATGTAGTAAGTTCATGCAGCTCCTTTCTCCTCCTCTCTTCTTCTCATTGTCTCTGTAATAATCTCCTATTCACATGTGGGTCTCTCGCTCCCACTCTCTCTAATAATTCCCCATGCCCCCTTTTCTTCCTCACATTTTAATGCTTATCAGGATTTTATTTCTGTGCAAGTCCTGCTGCAGGCCCAAGGATTTCGCTGAGTCAGCCACTGCTTAGCTCCCGCACCCCCATGATGACAGTGACAATCTGGCCAGTTATGAAGAATGTCTTACGACAAACTGCCTCTACTTCTCATCTCCACAAACTCCTCCATCAATACAGCCTGATAACATCTGATCTGCAACTGGGAGGCAACCCTTTCTTCCTGCCTGCTCTGTTCCACCCATCTCCTTCACCTGTAACCTCCTAAAATAGCAATTCCCTGCTGTTATGTATGTGGGATTACGATAAGAAAGCTCCCTTTTATCAATTTTCATTATGGTGCTGATAACACGGCAGGGCTGGATGTAGAGGGTTAAGTGTATTTTCTTCTTGATGGATATAAGATAACTTTATCACTGCAGACTGCCTGGTTATCACAGTTCACCTGGGGCTACTCGAACCTTACCAGAATTTGCTCATGCTGAGCATCTCGGCACAAGCACACAAGCTGCAGCAAGAATTTGCTCAGATGGTCATACTATATGCAGAGCAATCCATATTTTTGTTCATATTTACCTACCCTAAGCTGTTAATTGATTTCTCTCAAATCAATTCGGTGGTTTACAGAAATTGTTGGACCAAAAAGGGCCAAATCAATTGCCAAGTGATTAGCATGTGCAGTGGATTATTTCTATCTGAGGCAGTGCATAAGACTGAGGATGAGTGGACGACAGACGCAATTCAATGAAGGCACAAGCAATATGTTTTTGTTAATTATTCCTAAAGTCTGCTTTAGATAATGTACACCCACAGGCTGTGTAAGTGTCACACATGAAATATTCCTTTATTATGCCAAGACAGAACCTGAGGCAGTGAATGCACTCCAGTCTCTACTCCCTACCTTGTTGCTGACTGCCTGCGGGAGGTTCAGATAAAAGCTATAGCGTCCTGAAGTGAGAACCATTGATTCAGAGGGGTATTTTATACAGCAGTTTGAGACAGTACCGGCAGTGCTGACACAATACCAGGCAGTCTGGTTTCTATATGTGCGAATGCCTTCCTTTCCTTTCACACACTGAGGAATGTGTTCAGTGGTTCACAGTTCAAGGTCTCAGAAAAAGATACAAACAGTCGCATCCAAGTTCTCCTGCCACAAAGTCTTCAGCTGCCTCATGGACAATGAAACAAAACAAAATAGAGCCCTAATGCTACTTACATGACCCTCGTGACACATGTAGCTTTACGTGATTGCAGTCTGGAATGAGAATGAATCCCTTTTACACTAAAACCAGAAAACTAATTGTAGGGTTGTTAATTAATTCTTAATAGCCTCCGTCTGTCGTCCTGGAGATGGGCTGCACTAGAAAGGCTCAAAACTAATTCACTAATGTCAGCTGCAGTTAATTTGGGGACTGTATTTAAGGCAGAATTAAGAGTGAATTTGACGTGTGTCACAGTGATGCTCTTCTTATGACATTTTCATGTGAACACTGCAGATGGACGGAATTAAGCTTGAAGGATCTGGCTTACAAAAGTTCTGTAGGTTACGATTATCATCCAAGGACAATAATAAAAAAAAAAATAGCATATGCAGTGCTGTTAGATAATGCTTTCTGTACATGAACTATGCTTGAGGTACATGAAAAGAGCTTTAAACTGTATATATTACTAGTAGAATTAAAGCTAATGCATTAACAAGCACAGTGAGAAGTTTATTGTCGTAAATGGCTATGGTGGAATTGATTTGAACTCTTTAAGTTAGTGCTAGTTTAGTAGCTCTAAGAATGTACTGTAATAATTTGATGTTCATGTGTTTTAATGTGGAGATTATAGCTTTCATATAAACCCAACAGACACCCAAAAACAATCAACCTCAGTCAGGTTGAACCTCAGTCAACAACCTTCCCCTTGTTGGGAATCACTGGTTTAATTTGTACCCATGCAGCGTGCAGATGTCAGATGTGTGCAGTGAAGTAAGAAGCACAGTGTTTAGTGGATTAGAAGTATTTACAGTACTGTGCAAAAGTCTGGAACCACCGACCATTTCTTTATTATTTGCTTCCAAAGAGCCAGACTTTCTTGTAATTTTTTAAAGTGGATTCTGAGCAATAGTTCCCCTGGCTTTCTGAAGGTCTTTCAAAGTTTTTAGTTTTTTGTTGGACATCCGCTGCTTTTTAACGCATTTTCAGTCCAGTCCTTGTACCTGACTTTTCAGAGAATTTTTTTTTAATGTTAAGGCACTTAACAATGACCTATGATTTCAGGTTAACACTGGGTTAGGGTACCTAACTCAAGGGATGAACCAGTGTTGTGTCTACACATAACAGACGACTTAGCAAAGGACCAATTTTAAATTGTATCTTTAGGTGCTTTGTTACTAGCAGCCTGTCACAAAAACATATAATTTGTTCCCATTTCTTTAGCTGAATCTACGAACAATGCCAAAGATAACAGTTTGACAGGCATAAACTGGTGTTTTTGCACCAACAAGGTGGTTCCCAAAAGAGCTATTAGCTGAAAACTTGGCATATCTCAGTATGGTGTGCAGTGTGTCCTTATAAAAGCTGAGGAAACTGGACACGTGGAGGACAAAAGAAGAAGTGGCAGGCCTAAATAGGCCTAAAAGGCCTATCTATAGCAGATGAAGAATATCTGAAAGTCATTTCCTTGAGAGAGAGATATATATATATAGATATATATCTATATATATATCTATATCTATCTATCTATATATATAGATATATATATATATTTTAGGCGGCTGTGGCTCAGGAGGTAGAGCAAGTCGTCTACTAATGGGAAAGTCAGTGGTTCGATCCCTGGCTCCCCTAGTCTGCATGCCGAAGTATCCTTGGGCAAGATACTGAACCCCACGTTGCCCCCGATGCATTCATTGGAGTGTGAGTGAGTGTGTGTGAATGTTAGTTAGCACTTAAGTGTAGATAAAAGTGCTGTATGAATGTATGTGTGACTGGGTGAATGTGGCCTGTAGTATGAAGCGCTTTGAGTACACAAAACTGAGTAGAAAAGTGCTATATAAGTACCAGTCCATTTACCATATACACACATATATATAAAACAATGAGCTATGGTGTATATATAGGAAGGAGGTCAGGAGAGAGGTCCAACAGTGAGTGTCTACAGCCATCTGTAAAACATGGTGGTGGTTCTGTTATGGTTTGGGGATGCATTTCAGCCAGGATTGGCCTCAACAGAGCCTGGACCTCAACAATACTGAAATAGTGTGGGATCTCTTGACAGAGAATGGAACAAAAGGCAGCCAATATCCAAAGAAGAGCTTTGAATATCCTTCAAGAAGCCTGGAGAACTATTCCTGAAGACTACTTAAAGAAATTACAAGAAATCTGCGTAAAGATTTCATGTTGTGTTGAAGAATAAAGGTGGTCATGCCAAATATTGACTTTCAAGCTTGTTAGATTGTACAAACTATGTTTCTACCTTATATACTGTATTTCCATGTATGTTTGCACATTTCAATAAATTGCTGCACCTTTTTCCCATGTTCCTAGCAAAAAATAAAGAAATCAGAGGTGGCTCAAGACTTTTACACACTATCGTAGTAGCATAAAATAAATTATCTCAACCTTAAATAACCTCGAGGTTGAAGGTTGTGCTGCAATTTGAACTCTTCAGAAAAAAACGCTAATGAGTAGACAAGTTGAGGTGGTCTGAGGCACTGAAAAAAATAAATCGAGTGTGTTTAAAAGTTATATCAAATTTGCTGTGAGTGCATTTTAGACAGGCAGTGCAGGCTGAGTTGTGTGCACTCTGTGTATTAACAATAACTGTGCAGCAATCCTGGATGTTTAGGTTGCATGAATAAAAGTCAGACAATATCTCCTCACACTGCAACGTGTCAGATCCCCAAAAAAGGCCTCAACTCTTATCTGCTCCTCCACATCCTCCCCCTCTACTCCAAATCCACTTTAGCCTTTCCTCTGTAGGCTTATCCGCTCTGCCACACTGACACTATCGATGTGCAACTTTCATGCCTGCATAAATACCATAACCGATGATGGTGACACATGCTCTTTTCTTTTGATGTGGGACTACACTTGGTGAATGTGGCTCTGAAGTCTGTAAGTACTACTCTCCCTACCTTTGTTTTCCACATGAGGTTAAACATTATTGACTGGAATCACTGAGGGGAATGAGTCTGCGTTTACCGACAAATTGGACTGGTGGATTGACCCCCGGTTCAACTCAGCTGGGTTTCAGGAGCAGAAAATATCAATACATTTGGTAAAATGCACACAACTCCCTCTGTCAATGAAAGCAGAGCAGATGGATTCACATTTACATACAGTATTTATCATCAAGTTGACTCACTGCTCTCATGACAGTGCATGTGAGGATGGGGAAATGTCACTGCAATTATACTGCATTCATACCATTAAAGGCAATTACAGCACAATATAAAGGGTAACCCAGCAGCCGTATAAAAGAAGCTAATGTCATCTGTCTTGAAAAAATTGATCAAAGTTCCACCAGCAGTTTCAAAATGCTGTTTTATTGGTTAATCAGACCCAGCATCCAATTACCAAGTCCCTCCATCACCGTTAATTTGTCCCCATATAATGTGCGAGGAAAAGAGTGGACAAAGATTAATTGAATCTGCACTTTTCCATCAAGGCTATTTCCAAGAAAGGTTGTAATCTTACCCAAGAAAAACACACAGCATGCTAAAAATACAGCTATCTCAGGCATATATGATGACAAAACAATCATCAATACTTGTTAAAAAACAATTCCAACAAGCTGTCCTTATGTGATTCCTGTCAGGTCTAGTCCAACACCATTCAAAAACATGCACACTCAATGAATCATTTCTCACCTTAAAAACGGTCAAACGCAGTCCCACATATTACAGACCTCAGTGATTTTTACTATAAAATACCCTGTCATATATATCTGTTGATAATCCACATTGTCCTTTGTCAGTACTTTCCAGCACCCCTAGATGGTATGTGTGCAGCACTCAGCCCCAGCTCCATTCCCAAATATACAAATATATTTATTTTATGGAATCCAAAATATTCAAATAATTGAAAAAATAGGCACTCCAATTTTTCTTTTAATCAAAAAGGAGTGCATTCTTATGTGCAACTGATTAATAAATATTTGTGCACTAGTGAGCATTTATGGGTGTGACTACAGTGCCCATGCTCATTATAATGAGGGAACATGTGGCTCAGAGTTTTTGAAACAAGTTGAGGTTAATAACAAATACTGCTGATCAGACTTTAAATCAACAAACAGGATCTTTTGATAATAGAAATATAATAGAAACACATATTTTGTTATATCCCTGCTCTGCTTTCATGTTTCTGCTCATTTGTCATTGTTTTCTTTTTTGTTGTGAAAACATTTACCTCTTTCGTCTCATTGCACATACTTAACTTCCTGGGCTCTTTTCCCACCTGTGTGATCACCTAATTACTATCACCTGCATCCTATTCGTCTTGTGTTTATAGTCTCTGTGTTCCCTTTCCCCTGTGCTGGTCTGTCTCAGTACTTTAGTGATCCAGTCTTTAGTGTTTCCTCATGTTCTCCTTGTGGTAATCAAGCATTGTTTCTTGTGTTTTCTGAATCTGCCTTTGGCCAGTCTTTTTTTTAAATATCTCTGCCAGATTTTTTTTGGACTGTTTGCTCTGTACCAGAAATCAGTCTCTAGTGAAGACGTGATATTTACCTGCCTTGTGTTTGAGCTGTGCATGTGTGTCCACTGCCTGTTTTACCCAGTCATTATATATTCAACATAAAGAGTGAGAGGTTTTCATTAAAAAAAACCCAAAATTCTATATATTCACCAGTTAATTTGTTAGGTACACCTGTTCAACTGCTTCTTAACGCAATGATCATTCTGGCATGTAGACATGGTCAAGAAGACCTGCTGATGTTCAACCCGAGCATCAGAATGGGGAAGAAAGGTAATTTAATTGACTTTGAATGTGACATGGTTGTTGGTGCCAGACGGGTTGATCTGCTGGGATTTTCCTGCACAACCACCTCTAGGATTTATGGAGAATGATGGTCAGAAAAAGACAAAATATCCAGTGAGCGGCAGTTCTCTGGGTCAAAATACCTTATCGATGCCAGATAAGGAGAATGGACTCGGAGACATGATCAAATGTTTATTATTTTTTTTAATGTTTTATTATATTTTCTGTTTCTGTGAAGCACTCAACTGTAACTTTGTGAATAAAGTGCTATATAAATAAATTTTATTATATTATATTATGTAG
>VUQI01062608.1:16049-32634 GCA_015106735.1 Paratilapia polleni | reverse complement strand
GCGCAGAGGTCGCCAACTTTCTGCAGAGTCAATAGCTACAGACCTCCAAACTTCATGTGGCCTTCAGATTAGCTCAAGAACAGTGCGTAGAGAGCTTCATGGAATGGGTTTCCATGGAGATGTGTTCTCTGGAGTGGCGAATCACTCTTCTCCGTCTGGCAATCCGATGGACGAGTCTGGGTTTGGTGGTTGCCAGGAGAACGGTACTTGTCTGACTGCATTGTCCCAAGTGTAAAGTTTGGTGGAGGGGGGATTATGGTGTGGGGTTGTTTTTCAGGAGTTGGGCTCGGCCCCTTAGTTCCAGTGAAAGGAACTCTTAGTGCTTCAGCATACCAAGACATTTTGGACAATTTCATCCTCCCAACTTTGTGGGAACAGTTTGGGGATGGCCCCTTCCTGTTCCACCATGACTGCACACCGGTGCACAAAACAAGGTCCATAAAGACATGGATGAGCAAGTTTGGTGTGGAAGAACTTGACTGGCCTGCACAGAGTCCTGACCTCAACCCGATAGAACACCTTTGGGATGAATTAGAGTGGAGACTGCGAGCCAGGCCTTCTCGTCCAACATCAGTGTCTGACCTCACAAATGTGCTTCTGCAAGGATGGTCAAAAATTCCCATAAACACACTCCTAAACCATGTGGAAAGCCTTCCCAGAAGAGTTGAATGTTATAGCTGCAAAGGGTGGGCCGACATCATATTAAACCCTATGGATCAAGAATGCCATTCAAGTTCATATGAGTGTGAAGGCAGACGAGTGAATGCATTTGACAATATAGTGTATGTAGTACTGAACAGTGGATTTTATTTCTTCTTTTTCTTTTCTTTCTATATTTTTTTAGCCTATTTTCTAAAAAGAGAAAAGCATTTGAAATTTGGATCTATGTCTTTTGTATGTATATTACTGCGTGTGCACAGTATTTGCGTGTATGAGCTGGTGTTTGTGTGTGTTTTCCTTTCAGGGTCTTTGAAAACTGCAGCTGTGATGAAAGTAGAAAAGAGATGGAAGAGAAATATTCATCTAGCTCTGTCTCCCATAATCCCTCTGTCTGTTTCAGGCCCATTGCCAGCCTTCTTTCTCTCTGTTTCTCTCTGTTCCCCCTCTTTGTGTCTTCAAGGTAAAAAGCTGCTCCCTCATTATGCATGTTTGGGCATCTGAGCAACAGAGAGAAAGAAAGGAAGTTCAAGCTTCGGAGTTGCTGACCTGCATGCAGTTATGCATGTTTTTTTCAGTGTGATTTCAGACATAAACTGATATAGAGATGGTTCTTCATATGAATATACACTGCAAAGAATTCTTCACCTTGGTTAGTAATAACATGACATTTTCACAGAAGTGCCTCTTAAGAATTTTTAAGTGTGAAGTGAGAGGAATGAGATGCAATTTTATTTATAAAAAGAGTATGTAACAGTGCAGAGTAAACTTTGGCAATGACAGATACAAGTAAGGGGTTAAAGCTGAAATTATTCTCAGTAAATAAACCAAAGCGAAAAGAAGGGATGAGAAAAACTGGAGAAGATCAAGAGAAAGACAGACAGAGAGCAGATCCCAGTGCAGTATACTCGAGACAGAAGAGGAAAATATGGAGAAACAAAAGGGAGACCACAGTACAGTATACTCACGAGAATGAGAAAGTGGGGAAGAAAATGAGGAAGCCAGATGAATTGCTTTGTTTTACACATTTAAACATTAATAACAATCTTCTGGGGAAAAACCATCAAGGTGTTGTCAACATGTTTGAGAGACACGACAGGAGATCTTGCAACATGCCTTCTGTTAGTAGTCTCCAGCGACTCAACACAGATTCCACACAGGAAATCACGTTAAACTCAATACCTAGAGGCTAAAGGATTGATAATAACTGCTCTATGTATATCAAAAGCAAGTACTATTGACAGTCTCAACTGGAACATAGACATGGGAAAGAATGGGATAAGAGGGGAGGAACACTGAGAAAACATGCTGATAGGATGCTCCCGTGACCTCACGCATGCAAATGTTCATATGCATGTTTTCATGCTCACATCTCAGGACTGACACAAAGATTTGATAATAATTCAGGTCTACAGTAAATTATAACTCACGGGCTCTGAATTGCTTGTGTTATCCAAATATTTTAAGTTGTTTTTAACTGCCTGATTGCAGTTTCTGTTACACAACATGCAAATGTTTCATTTTATCCTGTTATTCTGCATCTCACCAGCATTCTTTCATACTGCATTTGCCAATAGACTTTTAATTTTTTCTGACGCTCTGCTCTCTTACGCCTCCGACATCCTTGTGCAAAACTTTGATCCCACTCCTGTCAGTGTGACTGCACACAGAATATTTTTGGGTGTGTAAGGGTTTTTTTTGTTGTTTTTTTAAACATCTTTAGTTGTTTGCATGCTTTGTTTTATTTTTGTTTTCTCTAGATTTCTGAATGCTTTCTCATTATCTTCACTGCACTGCCTTATCATGACCAGCTGATATTTTTGCTTTTTTTAAGCATCTATTCAGCTGCATTACATTTTTCAGTTGTTTCTAGCAGCTTTTTTGCTAGAAATCTACCTTCTTCCTTTGAAGAACCTTTACCGCATTTACCTCCTTTCCCTCTCCCCTCTTCCCCATGCTGCAAAGTTCCCGTACACCATCAGTGCTCCTTAACTTGTTCTACCTCCTATTGTCATTACCTGTGTCTCTCTCTGCATGACCTCAATTCACAGGCAAGCTCACATCTATTGCCTCTCTGTGTCTCTATCTCTGTCTCTTGCCAGGTGTAGCTGTGCTGAGCTTCAGGCTAATGTGTGTGAGCAGGACAAGGAATGTGTGTGTGTGTGTGTGCCTCTGTGTGTGTGTGTGTGTGTGTGTGTGTGCAGCTTTATGAAGCATGTTTTTAGTATGTGAGCCCTTCTGTTTCTCTCTCCTCTCTATGTCCTCAATTTCCTGGCAGCCTTTCCTTTTCTTTTTCCTCTCTCTTCTTTTCGTCTTTTTAACACCACATGCATGTGTCTCTCTCACCAGGTATATTTTGTTTTCAGCTTGAGGCTAATGTATGTGTGCAAGAAACAGAGATAAAGAGGGAGAGAGAGAGGGAGGGTGCCCTAGTTCTTGCAGTAAAACTAGAGGCGAAATAAAATAAACTGCAATCAAGGCAATAACAGTAAAATCCTTACATCGTAAAGAAATGTAAAAATAAAATAAAACAAACCATGCCTGTGTGTGTGCTGTGAGGGTCTCTGCCTGTAGTTGTGATCTTAATTGTGAAGGAAATGTGGACCCCTCCCTCCCATCTGTCCGTGCTACTCCTTCAGAAATACTCACTGGCGACTAGCACCACAGTGGTGCAAAAACTCAGATTGCATTAATCAAATGATCTTCTTCCTGATTTTATTTGGCCTAGTCTGGGAGGTTCTTGTGCTCAATTTCCCTCCATATCTTAAGAAATTCCCTCCGGCAGACACATCAAACACAGCAAAGACTTGTGAGAAGGGAATGTAATGAAGTCTATTGATGGAAAAGAAAATTAGTACTGAGGCTCCAAGTAAGTCTGTGAAATGGTACCCCAATGGCTGCAATCATAATTCATTTATTCAGTATGATATGTAAAAGGGAAATTCCTCATAGGTTATGTTAGACTTGTGGGGCAGAAGAAAAAAAATCCACTTGGGATTGGATATTTTCCAGTCATCAGATGTGTCATTTGGCTTCAACAATTGGATTAGGAATCCAGTGACTTTGAAAGATATTTTCATTCAAAATCTTCCCATACATATGTCCCTTCCCATCACGTTTTAACATACCATGTAACACTTTACTAGAAGACTACCATTTTGGCAAAAATCACACAACCTAAAACCGGAAGAGAAGTGTGAGACTGAGCAGGGAATGCTATTTTTAGATTTTCTTTTTACTTTTCTGTCACTGTTTGGTTATGTTTGGACCCCAAATTACTTAGTTAGGTTTAGTAAATGGTTTGGGTTAAAAACATTCACTTCACAACATTATACAGGTGTTACAATGCTAACAACAAGCTTGTCCACATTTTTCTTGGTGACCACAGTTATACATTCCTTGACAGCGATAACACCAGCAGAGCGCATTTAGAGTCTCATGAAATCTTTTTCAGACATGGAGACCTACTGAAGTCTTTCTAACTACATGACACTTTGAAAAGAAGTGCTAAAGTCATACCCAGTGTGTTAAAATATTATACATAAAAGTCCTGATGCATCCAGTGCATGGAGCGAGTTGGTGTGACCGGGTATCATGGTGGCACAGTGGTTAACGCTGTTGCCTTGCCTGGTTCAAATATCCTGGTTGGCTAGGGCCTTTCTCTGTGGAGTTTGCATGTTTTCCCTGTGGCTGTGTGGGTTTCCTCTGGGTACTCCGGATGCATGTTAAGTTAATTGGGGATTCTAAATTGGCCATGAATGTGAGATAGATACAGTGCTTGAAGCGTTCAGAGTAAAGCGTAGTATGAATGTATGATTAAATGTGGCGCGTAGCCTAAAGTGCTTTCAGTGCTATGACTAGAAAGGAACTATATAAATGCCAGTACATTACACTATGTTGTGTGGTTTGCTTGTATGCTTTCACAGACAGCTATACCGAAATTAGCTAAGCATATATCTGACAGTTACTAAGGTAACCACAAGGCAGCCGCTTTGACAAAAAAGGCCATTAGCAATGCTAGTAGAAAAGGTTCATATTCATGGAGACTGGGAAAGTGCTTGAATATGTGAGTTTTTGTAGTAGACTGGTGTTTTGGGAACAATGCTTATTTTCTTTCTTACCTAGAGTTAGATAAGAGGATCAATAGAACTGTCAAGTTTTTATGGTTAATATAAAGCTACAGGAGATGGTTAGCTTTGCATGTAGTATATTGGTATTATAATATTATCAGTTGATATTAAATATTTGCTGATATATTGGTATCAGTAATGGCCAATAAATGAAAATTAGAAAAGTAAAGAAGAGACAGGACCCACCCTTCAACCATATTATCAGTGTTGACCTTGTCACTGAAAACGCTATGATGATGAAGAAAATGAAGATGAAGAAAATCAACTTTCTGGGAATTCCTTACCTGGATGATTGAGCATGCATCAAGACAGTGTTGACCTTGCACAGTTTGTCCACCAGAGGACACTCTGTAGGTTCCCTGTTGGTGTTTGAAGCGCTACAAACACAACAGCCAGCTGATTCAAGCAGAGGCCTGTACTACAAAGCAGGATTTCATCTTATCCACGTAACTTCAGGGTTAGCCCTGAGTTTTCTGTACTACAAAGGTGGTTCACTTCTTACCAAGTTATATCTCCATGGTAACTTATGCTGCGAACCTAACATGCCCCGGAGCAGGTTATGTTCCAAATTAGAGATCAACAGGTACAAAATCTCGGCCTACTGACCAAAAAGCTCCCTGGAAAATAGCGTCACCCTTCCTGGAAGATCCCTCGGACCTCTGTGCATGGATAGTAACAGGGTCTAGATTACTAGATTTCTAATAGCATCTGATGTCTTTGTGTTTCCCTGATGAGCTTCAGTAAGAAAGATGGATTTTCAGACTCGACTTTCCGTGTTTTTCTTTTTCCTGTACATTTGCATGTTTTTCTTGTACTTGTGGATTTTACATCAGTCACATGTAGACTAATTGTGTTTTTGTATGAATTGTTTACTTGCCCTCAGACCATTAAACACCATTGGGGCTGCAGCTGAAAGAATAAAAACTTAAACTGTCCTATGCAAATTTAAACATTAATTTAATGGAATGCCTGATTATAATCCATCAGATTCTTCCATGTCTTAATGATGAAGTTGTGATACTTATAAGTCTGTTAACTCACACAATTGGCATTTTTGCCAGCTTTTCTTCCTTACTTACAAATGTGATACAGTTTAATAATATAGCAGCACTTTTCCAGACTGACCAAAACATTTAAAGCGCACACACATTCATACAGCGCTTTTAACACTAAATTACTGTACAGAGCTTTTCCTCTCACACTGCTGATTTATCTGCAACAGCTGTGTTACTTTCATTCCATATTATGTGTGTAACCTCTTCATATTTTTCTAATATAATACCTTATTCTTCCTTTGTAAAATCAGCCACTCAGCTGCTGGTACACTAATAAGTGTGATTGGTCAGATGTTGCCAATGCCACCCCTTTCATGTGAACACGCTCGTACCTAGATCAGGAAACCCTGGGTTAACTTAGTGAGTTGATAACCAGCTTTGTGTGACCGCTTATCCTGATCGTCAATGTTAGGGTAAGTGAATCCAGGTAACGGAAAGATACCCTGGGTATGCTGACCTCACTTCTTAGTACAGGGCCCAGAGTTGGGAAGAGCGTAAATGAGAAATCCACGACTTTTTGTGACAATAAAACAGGATAATTTTTAAACTACATAGCCATATTATCTTAGTAAGAACTAAATAAATAACTACACATAACAAATGTTAGGGAAATCTGTTTATGTATCGTGTGCCTGAAAGAAAAAAATATCGGCTGATATATCGGATTTTTAAATCACCGAATATCGGCATCAGTCTTAAAAATCCAATGTTGGTCAGTTGGTCAGATTGTTTTCTTTCTCTGTTGTACAAGTTGCTTTTTATTTCTTTTTTATTTATCTAAAATATACACTTTAAAGAATACAGGTATACATACTTGGCCTTACTGTGTGTTTGAATTGCATGTACATTTCTCCTTTTTTTTAAATGCTAAACTTTTGCAAACTGGCTCGCATTCATCATTTAAGCTTTTTTCGACACACTGCACTGGAGGGTAATTATTTGCAAAAAGAGCAACCCATCATCTGTCAGTTTTCGTTTTAATTTTGGTAAGTAAGCTAAATATATATTTTGAAATAACTTTGGTGACTATGGTCACCAAATAAAATAATTCACTAAATATTTGTACTCAGGTATTTCCTTGGCAGGTGGAAACCAGGCGTCACTGAGATTAATTGGTTTTCCCATGGCAAAGGGTTAATGCACATTCACCACTGGGCTGACAGGGGGCCTTGTGAATGATGTAACCCAGAGAAATATCAGCAATCTGGGAAAGCTGCTGTCTCTTCCTCCCCCTCTTCCCTATCTTATCATCTTCTTGTTTCTCCCTCCCCTCTGTGCCTCTCAGGGCTCTCGGTCCCTTTTCTCTCCTCCCATCATTTTCCCCTTCTCTTAGTCCTCATCACATCTGTTTGTCCTCAAATACACTCCCTTCCATCATTTTTAAACTTCTTCTGCTCAGTCGGTCCTCTTTTCATTCATCTTCTTTTGTTCTTTCATCTCTCCTTCCCTTCTGTTACTTACTTCATAAAGCTTTTCAATTTCTCTCTACTCTTTCCCCCTTTCCTTGCACTTCCCTTTACTTTTCTCTCTCTCTCTCCTGGAAATGGAGGAGAGAGGGAGAGAGATTGAAGGGAATATGAGTTTGAAAAGAGAATAGAAACCTGAAAAGGATGGATTGAAGGGGGGGAAAGAGAAGAAGAGAGGGAGGGAAAAGCAAGGAGACAATCAAAGAAAAAGGAGACTCCAGAGAGAGTTCCTGAATTAAATAGAAGATTAAATTGAATTAATATTGAATTGAGAGATAGAAAGAAGGAGGGAGAGTGAAGCAGAGGCAGGTGGATGATAAAAAAAATGGCCCACATAATAAATATCAAAGTAACTAGTTGATAAATACATGTTCCCATCCCAACAAAAGGGTCTGGAGTGCATTTTGTTTTGTGGGAAGATTAATTTACTTCTGTCAGTTTCAAGCACTAATTATATTTGATTTAAAATATACAGCCTGATGAAAACTTTATACACAGAAACTAATATGTAAGCCATTCCAACATTCTTTCATAGGCACTATTTCCATTCCTGAACAGAAACTCTGCAGATGATGCAGCCACAAAATTACCTCAGCATAGGAAGGAAGAAATAACAATTACCTACTCTGGTATACAGGATGTAGAGGTGGCCTGATTCAGTACTATAAGCTTCTTCACTGAGTATATATGATTGCAGTCGGGTCTGTCATCTGGAATAATAGGCTTTGATATGTGGTTTCTCTGATTAGCGAAAAAAAAATGGTACTTTGTGTGATCTTCCAGCTGATGTAGTGAAGGCTCCTTCTATTAATTCACAAAGTGACTGAATGTATTTTTTTGTATAATATAATGATGGCTTTTGAATTCTTTTAAAAATGTTTGCATATTCGTAGTAGTCGAAACGCCTTGTTTGAAAACGTTTAACAAATTTCAAATCAACTTTAGGTGATGCATTGTAAGTGCAGTGACTGACTGCCCAAATGCTTTGGCAACTTTCATGCATTTACTAGCCAAGTTGACATGTTAAGGTAGCTGGCACAAACTATGAAAGATTTTGGTAGACTTAGGACTTGTGTTAAACTCAAACCCTGCAGCTCAACACAGAAAATTTAACCAAACACTGAGGGAATTCATCAGAAAATTTGAAGTTTTTCACTACAGCCGTGATCCAAGCAGGGAACCTGAGCCTCCACAAAAATGGTCTAATATTTATTCAGCATGTTAAAGGCAAGAGATACTCACAACTTGAAAGTAGCTCCCCTCGACCCTGCAAAGCATTTCAGCATCTTTTAGCTTTCACTTTAGGATTGTTTTGGTTTTCCAGCCTACAACTTTATTACAGTACATTACAATACAACTTTATTGTGTTGATCTGTTTCAATCAATTGGCCGAATACTAGAGTTTGGAGTGGAGAGGAACAAGAATCCAATTTTTTCTTGCTAACTTCTGGATGTAAATATAGGAGATACATGTTGCTAAAAAGCATTAATGCCAGTTAATGCAGGTTTCAAGCCATAAGGCCAATTTGATGTGAACAGTTTTTGTACGCAGGTGTGGTAGTCACGAGTGGCTTGATTTGGCTCTAGCTTCATTTTTGAGCAACATAAGCAGTTAATTATCTGCTCTTTGTGCAAAAGCACAAGACCCCTATTGGAGCCTCTAGCAAAAAGTAATCATGTCTTTGCAAGGACAATAAACCATAACAGTGTTAGTAGACTAGAGGCTGGAGAAGGAGCTTCATCATCTGGAAGTTCAGTTTTACTGCCAGACTGGCTACAACAAAGTAAAACTTGTTCGTAACTGCCTCGGTTTAAAAAGAAACTTCCCCAAGCTACCTCCTCAACAGCCAACAGAAGAATACCATCTTTTGTACTTAGTATTTCCCAGGGGTGGATATGTGTAACCCAGTGAAAACATTTCCGTACCCTTCAAAGCTTCTTACGGGGCAATTCCAGCAACATCGTACTTGTCAATCTCAAAGCGATTTGGAATTGTTAAGGCCTTCACAATCAACCACGTTGTTCAACCACCACGTTCTGATTGACAGCAGACAAACCCTTGAGATGTCAGCCTGCCTTGAATAATGGTCTTCAATTTCTGCGTGCTTCACTTGTTCCTTTCTTTCCCACACGAAAATCAGGCATGTAACCCCCCTTCCATTTTTCTTTCTGTTGACTCTGTCTTACATATTTGAGCACCTTTCTTTGATCCTGTCTGCCTTCTCTTCTGTTCATTTGTTGTTCATTTCCATCGTTCTCAGCACCAACTTTCTTGATGACTTTGGGGAGCACTGGTTGCATTGGCCATCAGATAACAATGTCCTTGATCAATATATTCTGGTTGTGCGCGAGAGTACACACAAGCATGTGTCTGTGTGCAAGTCGGCCATTTGTGTGCATGCCCCAAAGTGTGTACATAGCCTTTTAAGGCATATCTCTTTGGGATCAGCATGTGGCTGAGCATTGAGCTTTTAATACCCTTGCTAAAGCTATAGGGGCCAGCGTTCCTCTCCTATCATCCTCACTCCCTTTCTAATTAAGTTTTTAATACAACTTAAAAACCAGAGAAGGCAACATTACTATTCATGGAAAGAAAGAGGGGAAATAGGTGAGGGGAAAGAGGAGGAGGAGAGCAGAGAAAAACAAGCAGAGCTGAGAGATACTGAAAGAGAAAGAAGGGTAGAAAAAGAAAGGAATTACAGAAAGAAGAGGTGGAGTGTATTTGAGAGGGAGTTTGCAGTAATACTGATTTAAAGAAGAAGAGTATTTAAAAAAAATGCTGACAGTCTTTAAATGCTAAATTAGAGAAAATGTCACAAGGTCTCAAAGGATTGCCTCAATGGAGATGGCATGGAATACATTTTACTGAAGCAGAATGACTAACCGACTAGACTTTGAAATATTAGTTTATCTCATAAAACTCACATGGAAATGAAAACAATTTTGCATATCTGCATTAAGAAAATGCAGGGCATCCCAGATCCTACAGCTCTGTCAGATTACCATCTGGGGAATTTGGGGCCTAGTCAACACCTAGAGCATGCTTTCAAACCTTGCTGAACAATTTTTGCAGTGTAGTTGTGTGTATTACCCTGCTGAACTAACCGACTAGACCCAGCAAATACCATTGCCTCAAAGGGATGATCTGCAACAATATTCAGGTTGCTAGTATGTATTAAAGTAACATCCATATGAATGCCAAAAAACAAGGTTACCAAGCAGAATATTCCCCGGAGCATTGCCTCTGCTGGCTTTCCTTCTTCTCATGGTCCATCCTGCTGCCGTCTCTTCCCCAGTTAAACGAGGCGCATACACCTTGTTGTCCACATAGTGTTACAGACCACCAGACCACCTTCTTCCATTGCTCAGTGAACCAGTTGTGAACAAGGGTCAGGTACTCTATCTGGTCCCCATAAGCAGCAAGCTGGGATGCACATGTGTTCTGACTTCTTTCTATCATAGCCAGTGTTATTTCTTTGAGCAGTTTTTGCTGCAGTCGTTTTTCTGTGCAGCTGGACCACGTAGGCCATCATTCGCTTCCTACATGCATCAGTGAGCTTTTGGCACCCATGACCCTGTAGTCGGTTCACTGGTGTAAATTCATGGACCACTTTTGGAAGGTACTACCTACTGCATACTGAGAACACCCACCACGATGATTTGACCTGGTAGGCTACTCATAGTCACTCAGATTATTTGCCCATTTTCCCTGCTTCCACGACATAAACACAAGCGAACTGACTGTTCCCTTGCTGCCTAATGTAGCCTTCACCATAATGTGCCATTGTAACAGGATAATCAGTGTTATTTCCTTCACCAGCTACTTGCCAATTGTGGAAAGTAATGCCTGCATTGCAACATCTGAGTGTAAAGCAGTGAGTGCCCTCGAAAATTTCAAACTATATTCGTTTTGCAAACTTGGCAAATGCCTTGGCTACATGGTTTCACAGATAGTGCCTCACAATTCACTCTTAGTGTTTAAAGATTCAGAAAACAACTAAAACAAAATGGAACTCGCATATTGTACCTGAAATACAAGTTAAAACACAGAATAAGAGACAGAAGTAAGTCACTATACAACGTTAAACAGCCCAATCGCATTTTATTTTTTTGCTTCCCAAACACTTATCATGTGAATCTCTGTGTATCCAAAAATGCTGTAGCAGGAAAAGAGAGGGATACTGTTTTTCCAACAGGAAATTTTCACGTCAACAGAGTTGAAATTTAAACACAACTTGAAAGTGTTTGATCAACATATTCAGCAGTTTTTCTTTTTCTTCCTGAGTGACATCAAAGAATTTATGCGTTCTTTTCTGTGTGGTTGTGTGTTTGTATTGTTTGATAGACAGTGGTAATAAAACTGATAAAATACCAGATGAAAGTAAAGAAAAAAGCAAAGATGTGCATGAACTTTTGTAAGCAACAACAATACTAAATCCCAATGAAAATGTGAATATATATATATATATATATATATATATATATATATATATATATTCACATATATATATATATATATATATGTGTGTAGTGCTTAACAAATGTATTACACCACCATCCAGTGTAACGTTTATGTCACAGCTGCCCTAAATTAGCAGTGTTGGTAATTACCAAAATCATTTGGTAAATCCACCAATATGCACAAGCTCTTTAATTGAAATTCATTTTTTTTTGCTAAAATATAATTATTGTTGTTATCCATGAATTTTCAAATTTACTGTTTTACAAAAAAACTGAAAAAAAAATAGTAAAGCACATTATTATCTTTTGACTAAGATGCCAAATTACAGTTATTTACTTGCATTCCTGAACAGAAACATTTGTTTTAGTGGCTAATGTTTAATTAATTTCTGACTTCTCAGAGAAGTCCAGCGTGCCGGCTCAAATTTAGGTATAAAAACATGAATTCAGTGTGAAATTCCTCACTCCTGTCCAAAATGGCAAAACATCGAGAACTCACTGAAATGGAAAGAGTCTGCATTAAAGCACTTTGTGATGCTGGATGGTCTTTCTCGTTTTTATGACAGGTAAATGGACTGGTACTTATATAGTGCTTTTCTACTCAGTTTCTGTGTACTCAAAGCGCTTTACACTACAGGCCACATTCACCCAGTCACACATACATTCATACAGCACTTATATCTACACTTAAGTGCTACTAACATTCACACACACACTCACACTCCGATGAATGCATCGGGGGCAACGTGGGGTTCAGTATCTTGCCCAAGGATACTTCGGCATGCAGACTAGGGGAGCCAGGAATTGAACCACTGACCTTCCAATTAGTAGACGACTCGCTCTACCTCCTGAGCCACAGCCGCCCCGTAAGGTGGTCTAATAAATTTGTTAAGCACTGTATATATATGTTTAAAGAACCTCCCTGCTTTCATGAAAAGCCAAACTACACAAAGGGCAACTGTATGTGACCATTTGGTTAGTCTGCCAAAAACTGTGTGCTCAAATTTTACCATCCTTGTTAATGCAGATCAGTGATTTATTGCCCCTTACTTTTTGTAATACATTCCTTTTTGGTATAAACATTAACAATAGATAAATAGATAGATAGATATAGATAGATAAATAATAATGTTTCTCCTGGTATACAGTAAATTTCTGTATACTCAAATTATTCTTTCAGCATCATTGTGATTCTGATTCTACTTCTACTGTTGATGGTAATGATGATTATAATAATGCAAGATGAGCAGAGTTGGAAGTAAAATTAGCCCAAATAACCGTACTTACTTTAGATAGTCATCCATCAGAAGTCATCCTGTTCACAGCAGTGGTTCATGACCTGACTTCATATTGAATAAGGCCAACAGTGAGCATTTGCAGATTTATTTTCTCCTCTTATTTTGTTGCTTACATGGGAATTGAATGCAATTAGACAGACTTTGTGTACAAGTTCCAATGAAAACATGTTCTAGGAACAGTGCAAATGGCAGTGCTGTGTATCAAAATGATGTACTCCACAAGTGCAGTACAAGTTTCATGGAGAAGAAATTGAACTTAAGTGGCTTGATATTTGCAAGTGCATGCGATTTTTGTCAATTGTGGCTTTGGAGAGGACTTTGTAGTAAATAACCCCCATGCATTTTTCATGCAGACACAAATTTCATACAATCTTGAAATGGAAAGGGAAGCTGACCTTAATGCTAAATTTCACTTTATTGCTACTGGTAGACCACTCTAAACATGGAAACAAAACAATGTTCTGTTCTTTTTTTTTTTTTTTGTACTTAATAATTGATTTGACCTTTCTGAAAGTAATACAAAGTCAAACTTCTTAAACAGTAAAATAATAATAACAATAATAAATAATATACCCGTAGTGTAGTGTTTACTTATTTATTTTTTCCCTCTTTCTGTGACCTAGGATCTAAAATCATTGCTGAAAAGAGCTGTAAGCTTTGGGCAACTCTTAAGACATTGACTTTATACTAACCCCTGACATTTATCTATAAGAGTGACTCACAGTAAACACTCCACACACACACACATACACACAATTGGTCTTTTTAAGGCCTAGTGGTCTAATGTGAGCTGTCAGCTCTGCCACATTGTTTTGACTTGTTAAGGATGGTGCTGGAGGGTGGAGGAATTTCTGTGTGTTTTCTTTTATGTGTAAATGACTGCATGTGTACATTTTATTTTGGTGCATCTCCCGTTTTTTTCTCTATACTCCCAGGAAATTATATATGACAAAAAGAGATGACGAACATATCTATATTTTGAGTGTGTGTGTGTCTATTTATATCAAATACTAAATATGCCCATAATTGTATATATATGTGTGTAACATCAGATAAAGATTATTTTACTTTTTTGTCCCGTTTCTGTTTCTCTGCTATAAACATATTTGACATGGCCCCCACATACATACACATCAGTACACAATAACAGCAGTTATAGAGTACATACACGTACACACAACAAACATACATGCCTTTAAGGCAGATTATATGAGATTGTTGATGATGGTTTCGGTGAGAACATAAGTCAGTCAGTCCTCACAATTTGTAAAAGAAGTTGTATGCACCCACACACACTCTCTCTCTTTCCCCTCTTCCCAGTATCACATGTTTTAGGTGTTGCATTGTAGACGGGCATGTACTTCCGGTGATTTTTCTATCAGCATTGTTTTAACTGTATATTCAGATAAATTAATGTGTAGGTGGGGAAGCCTTCAGGGGAGATGTATGCGTCTTATAGATGTTGTTACACACAAAATGTCAGAATCTGGCAGTAAAAGAGCCATTAAGGTCACTGCCATTGTTTAACATGACTTTAAACGTGATCATTAACAAGACTTCATATCTGTAACAATAATCAAGCAAATAAAATTATAAACAAAGATGTAAAATAACTGCTCTGTCCTAAGAACTGCAATGTGCAGTCCTCAGCATTTGAATGATACAATACATGCAAACCATGCTCTGATATCGCAGGGTGTGTATGTGTGTGGGTGTGGTGAGTGGGTTCAACAGACAGTGAGAAAATATGTGTGAAATCTCAAGGAAGGTGGTAAAATCGGGATGTGAAGTGTCAGTAAGACACGCTCCCCTCCTTAAACAACTACCTTCAATTTGCCCATAAGCAGAACGCTTTACCACCAAATGCTTCAGTGAAAGTTTGCCAATTACAAGTGTAGAAAACTGTGGTTATATTGGGCAACCCCCAGGTCTGAATATGTTTAGCCGTATTAAAACGAGGCAGGGATTTGCTGTGTAAGGGCAAGCATGTTGAGCCTTACAAGTAACACTTTAAAAGAAACTGTGAAATTGAGGTCAGAGAAAAAAGTGATACCTGGGTGCAAGGAAAAGTTAGCAGCTGTGATTTTGATTTTGCCCTTAGAATACATACTGACTTTTAAGATAGAAGTAGAAGTAGAGTCTTTATCTCTTACTGTCACTCTTTTAGTCTGTCTCTTGCTGTCTCTTTGGTGCTCTCATCATAGCAGACTCACCCTTTGCTATCTCAGCAGCTATCTGTAATGGGCACAACATTCCAAGCAAAGCAGTGGTGTTTGGGTCTGGGTGTTAAGTGTCTCGGCATCCCTGGCTGTGTGCGCATGTGTAGCCATGTAAAATGTCTTTTTCATGGCCTCCCTCCCTCGCCTTCTCTTTCGTCTTCTCTCCCTCAGCCCTCCAGAGTAGTCGAAGCTTCCTTCCAGTCAATTGAAGCTGTTTTCATGTCTGGCACCCTGCGCTGCTGCAGGCAATGTTCATGTGTATCTGTATTTGGGGCTAAGGAAGAGTGCATTTTTGTGTGCAAGTTCATGCATTTGTGTGCGTGGGCTGCAGCCTCCCTGACGGTGTGATGCCTACATGGGATAGGAGGGAAAGACTTTTTACCGTTTATAAATCAACACCAGTATAATTGCAGTATGTGTGATTCAGCAACAGTTAAATTATCCAGTGCAGTATGTGTAGCTTATGAAGCTGGTCATGTGAATCCTAATTTTTCACAAGATAATTATAGTGTATTGCTGTGTATTTAGATAAACAAAATTTATGGTGTCCGTTTCTCAGGAAACAGAGTGAGTCATCCACCAACCAAAAGGTCAAGATAGGAAGTCCAAAACTGCTTCTGATGCAACAGATGTGATAGAAAAAATTCTGTACGGATAGAATAATAACTCATCCTGGTCACAGCGGTGGTCCATGAACTGACCTTATATTGAATAAGGCCAACAGTGAGCATTTGCAGATTTGTGACATTTCCTTTTACTTTGTTGTTTACTTGTGAATTGAATGCAATAATACAGACTTTGTGTACAAGTTCCAGTGAAAACGTTTTCTACTAACTGTGCAAATGGTAGTGTTATGTCTCAAAATGATGTACCCCATGAGTGCGGTACAAGTTCGAATGGGGAAAATTTTTTTTTTTAATTAAGTGGCTTAATATTTGCATGCTGCAAAAGCAACCCAAGAGTTTCTCAAGGCAAATAAATGAGATATTCTTCAGTGGCCAAGTTAGTCACCTGATCTCAACCCAATGCTTTTCAGTTACTGAAGACAAAACTGAATGCAGAGACTTATAAATAATAATTATATTTTAAATAATTAAAAAACAACCATTATATTTAAAATTATGTCCAATTACTTTTGGGCCTCTGAAAATGGGGGACTATGTCTAAAAATCTCTGTAATTGCTAAACAGTTAATGCAATACTTTTGTTAAAGTCCTTGAATTAAAGCTGAAAGTCTGCATTTGAGTCACATCTTGATTGTTTGATTTTGGTGGTGTACAGAGGCTAAAATAAAAAAAA
>VUQI01062608.1:4868-16006 GCA_015106735.1 Paratilapia polleni | reverse complement strand
GCAAAAAAAAAAAAAAAAAAAAACAAATATATAAATAAAAAAAAAAGTATAGATATTTAAATATATCTATATATATTTATATAATTGTCCAGATATTTATGGCCCTAACTACGCTCCGACCATTGTGCTCTCCGCTTGGTAGTGGTTCTATCATCAATACTGAAGGACTGAAAAAATATTAGCAAAAGATCTAATTATTTTTTGCAACCTAGTCACACAAACACATATGCTACATTATTAGCTTATCTTATAGTCTTTTCTGTTGAACTTTGTCGAACTCCCTGCACGATTGACATAATATGCATGCACTCATCCTTTAATACCAATTCTCCTTATTTCCAGTGTTAAGAGGGCACCAAATAATTACCATATTTATATTGGCCTTATTTCAAAACAGTTGACTTCATTAGCCTTATTGTCTTGAAAAAAATTACTGTTGTTCAGCATGTTCAGTGTCAGGAGGTGCAAACACTAACATGGCGTAGTTCATTAGTATTTGTTTAATTTTGATGTTTAAGTTTCTCATTATCTAAAGCTATTTTTGGAGTTATATAATTAATATTGGCATCAATGAAAAGTGTTCAGTTGTTTCATTAACACTGCTGTAAGCGTAGGCATTTAGTGACAGATACTCTAGCATGAGTGTTATTTGAAAGAATTTCATTAGGATTCCCTATAATGCGGGGTTTTACTGTGTCTAAATCCTGCTTTTAATTGTTTCAACTATAGTGGTTTCACAGGGGCATTTAGGCATCAAATGAACAACTGAACATTGTCACCAGCCAACGGCTAGTCATTTTTGGATTTATTTATTTATTTTTTTAAAGTTAATTCTTTTCTGTTTCCCAAATGCGCTTTCTGTAGTAAACTAGATTAGTTTTAAAGTGATTGGGTTAGGGTTAGTTTACTGTATATTGAAAATAGATAAGTGATTGTATTACATTAATTAAACCATTAAATGTCAAATATTGAATTTTACTCCACTAAGGTATTAGTTTAATTCCCTTAAAATGCTATTTCAGCAGCTTTCCCTGAGCAAGCAGCATGTCTGGGGCAGGATGCTGGATGTAGTCAAAGCAGGTGTTTTCACACAGGTATGGGTTTTAACTTAATGAAGTTAATTATGTTAATTGGTTAATTAAACAATCAATTATCCCATCATCTCCTCCCATATGCCATTACATTCATTGCACTACGCTCGGCCCCTGTCCAAATCCTCCTTGGCTTCAAATGATTTGAATGAATGCATCTGTTTCCTGGATGGATGAATGGATGGATGACTTATTAAATGAAATGAAGGGGAGAATGAAGGATGTATGTACAGAGGGAGCAACGTTAAACTCCTGGATGGATAGATGGAAGAATGAAGAGATGAATCAAACAGAGGGAGGGGTTAACTTTTCATGAAAGGCAGTAATCCTGGACCTATTCACTGAAATATTCCATGTGCACATCAGCAGGCAGATTTACTAACCTTTACTCTCTTTTGATGTCACAGCTCCGATTCGCTGCCATTTTTAGGTTAATTAAAATGCCCCAGGCTTTGTGAACATCAACTGTACTGACTCTGAAAATTATCCCACCCTCCACTTCCCAAGATGACTAAAAATGGCTCAAATAACAATTTTCCATCCTAGCTTTTATAGTGAAGCCAACAAAAACATAAAAAGTAAAAAAACAAAAAACAAAAAAACACCACCATAGCAGGCATCAGAATGTCTGTTTGACAAAGACCATTAGCTTTCCAATACAGTCACAAACTGTTTGTAATGCTTCAACCTTGATTGCATGACATGTAACTAGTTAAAACACACACACACAGAGAAACACCCATCCATCCCCTTCCTCTCTGAGTCATATAATGTCAAACCACCAATCACACAGTCGCTTCTTACCCACTCCCTCTCTCTTCTTATTTTTATACACCTGCTACCATCCACAAACAGACACACAGATACACACAGGGGTTCTAGTGTCAGGCACTTTGGTTTATCAATCACATCAACAGCAAGTGTTACAATATGGTAATTACCAATAGACTTTTTGGTTTGCACATTGGCGTTCAGATAAACACACACACACACACACACACACTGCAGGTCAAAGAGGAGATTAACCCCTCCATACATAATGCTCAGATGTTGCCCCTTTAAAAAAGCTTCTTTCTTCATGCTTCTGTCAACACAGTGTCTTTACTTTTTTTATCCACTATCTCCCTCTCTCTCTCTCTCTCTCGCACACACACACACACACACACACACACACACACACACACACACATATGCACTGTCTTACACACTGTTTTCTTGCTCTCACTTTCTCTCTTTCTCTAATACCATTATTGGAACCATCAGCCAGAGTGGTGGCATTTACTGGCCCTGATGCTCCCAGGCACAGACACACAAACACACACATGCACACGCATACACACATAGTCTCTATCCGGGCAGGCTGCCCACTGCATGCTAAGCTAATGAGATTGGCAAAGAGCCACATTACCAATATCAGCGGCAACCTTCCTTCTTTTACTGAACACACACACATAAAGGGACACACACACACACAGATTCACATTCTGAATCAAACATATGCAGAGGCACCGACAGACATGGATAATCACAAAAGAAACTCAGCCATGTGTGAAAAGTTATGCCCACAAAGACATTTCTACAGTGAAATACAGAACTGATGGAGATGAAGATGTGAGAGATGCAATTAGCTAGCAGAAGTTTAGGTTGGAGGGATTAAAAAAAAAAATAATGATTGCATATATTTTGGCCTTTTCTTTATTTATCCAAACTTTATCAAAGAAATGATGCCCCCTCCCCCTCAAGGATACACAATTCCCCCTCTCACTGCTGAAAAGCTTAACGTGTTCTAATCTTAACATTAAGTGTAGTCTTGAGGTAATAATTGTGGATTGCTGATGAGCATATGTACAACTATTTTGAAAAGGAAGTGTGACACATAGCATTATGTAACAATATTGTTAGCTTTTCAAGATATGTTTATACTTCCACCATTTTCTTCCGCTTATCAAATTCAGGGTCACTGGAGGCTGAAGCCTATCCCAGCTGTCATAGGGCAAAAGGCAGGGTAGCCGCCAGTCTATTGCAGGGCTAACACAGAGAGACAGACAACCATTTATGCTCACATTCACACCTACGGCCAATTTAGAATCACCAGTGAACCTAACATGCATGTCTTTGGACTGTGGGAGGAAGCCGTTGTACCTGGAGAGACTCTACGCAGACACAGGGAGAACATGCAGACTGTACACAGAAAGGCCCCAGCCGGTGGATGTTATATTCTTTGTCATACAATTATGACTTAAAACTGGATCCCCACAGTGTAGGAGCCATTGGGTCTTTTGTTTTGCTATCTTCTTGTTTTTCGGCACAGTACCTGCCCTTTTTGTGTGTGTGTGGATATGCATGTGTTTTTCTACTTTGCATACTTACACCTTGAAAACAGTGGTTGGAAATGTCAGAAAGAATTTGACCAAACTTGCAGTATGGTGCTATTGTTGGAACCTCCCATCCACAAACGACACCAAAAGCGGATAGAAATCACTTTGCATTTGCTTCATTGTGCATGAAAGCACTAACATGAAATTTTCATGATGTGGTTGCCCAAAAACTATAAAATTTTAATTCTAAATGATACACTTGTTATGGATACAAAGTGCATTCCAGCTGAGAACCAGAAAGCCAGTGAGAGAAAACACTGAAAACTGTTGATGTGTTTATCTGTTGTCTGAATCTTCTAAGGGCCAATGTGAAGTACAGAAGAGGAAAGGTGTGCGGTGATGAAATGCTTAACTTGGACTCCTGGCAAACAAACCCACAGCAGTATTATAGCTTAATAAGAGCAAAAAGAGCTATTGGTCCAGTTTATAGATCAGTGTCCCTCAATGTCTTTGGAAAAGCTACTGAGTGTGGCAAACTGTTAAATATTTAGAGGTTCTGTCTGCCAACATTTTGTCAACTTTTTTCTTAGATGGAAACTTTGCAATTCTATAAACTGAAGTGAAAATAACAGTTAAAAAAGGTTAGACTAAAGTGTGTATTAATATAATAAATCGAATCTTAAAATTAAATTTTAAAGGAATCTGGTGCGTGTGAAATTAAATTTCCGGCAGAACTAGATTATTTGCGCACATACAGCTCTTTTGTTGTTAGAGCTGTGCCTCTTTGTCAAACTCATTTTGTGTGTGTGTGTGTGTGTGTGTATGTGTGTGTGAGAGAGAGAGAGAGAGAGCGTGAACAGTTTTTCCAAGGCTTTTTGCCACTTTCTGTGGTGCCTGTCTCTCTCTTTGGCCAGACCAACAATGCTTTCAGTCTGGCCATTTCTTCAAGTCATTCATCATTTACAGAATAAAATAAATGTTTTACAGGGGTCCTGAAAAAGAAAAAAGAAAAAATGAAAAAAAAAAAAGAATATTGTTTAATTTGGGACAAGAACTGAGTGAAAATGTCCCTGCTTTGGATGCACTGGAATATTTATATCAGGTTATTTTCAGGTACAGATATGCAGCCACTTCAAGCAAACATTCAGTTGTATGCTTCAGCTTATGCACACTATTTTATTTAAATATAGCATGGATTACAGTAATCACGTCACATATGAAGGCATACTTTAAATTACAAATCAGGTACAGTTCCCAGCAATCCAAACAGAATTAATTACAGCTTTTGAATTACTGTTGAATTAATTGACATTTGACATTACATGACAGTGTAATAGACTATGACCTTTTTCAAATCGATGGGCTGTGTTCTTTTGGTAATTTGTGTCACGATTTGGTCGTTTCATTTTGGGGACCCCCCCCCATGATCTTTTCCTAAATGTATTTTTGATCCCTAACTCTAAGGTAAAACTAACGGGACGTGAACCTCCTGCTTTATTCTCTTTCATATAGGATGCTTTCCTCATGGTGTCAGTGGACACCTTTATTGTGTCCCAGAGATGCTTGTGGCTTCTGACAAAACGGCAGTATTTGACACCTTTGGATGAGAATCCGTTGGACTGGTCAGCAGAAGTTAAGCGTGTCGATAGCTACTGTATAAGGTGTGATGTGGCTGTTGCATGCTTGACTTCTACTGCACCAAAATTAAACTACTCCTTTTTTTGTTTACTCTTTGCCCATACTCTTCACACCCACCCATACCTTCCTCTAACACTTTTTTCCCTTTCTGATCTCACTTTTATACTTGACAGTAAAAATTTCTCACTTCTTTTCATTCCCTCTGTCCTTATTTTTTTTTTTTTTTGTTTATTTTCTATACCCATTTTCCCCCTAGTTCTTTCCTTAGTCTTTGCATCACTTAGCTTTTTTTGCACTCCCACTTGGCAGCCCAACCTTCTGCCTGTTGCTAAGGTTACCAGACAGTAAGGGAGGTAGGGAGGAAAAATAAGCGAGGGAGCTAGGAAGAAGAGAGAGTGAGAAAGACTTAAGAGGGATGAGACTCTGTGTGTGTGTGTGTGTGTGTGTGTGTGTGTGTGTGTGTGTGTGTGGTTGTGTGTGCATAAACTGAGGAGAGAGGTAGAAGATATGTAACTGATGTCACAGCGTGGGCTCATTCTTTCTATTTAGATTAAACAATTGTGACAGTTAAAGTAACAAACTCTCAAACTTTACTGTTTTAAAAAAGACATGGAGCCATCAACTTCAGTTTAAAAAAGAGACACTCCTGTGCCCTGAATAAACCTTGATATGTGTTCATCTGCTTAGCTTTCCTGTCTTTGTGGTTTTTCTTTATTGAGCAAACAGTAAAACTACTTCTTTAAATGGAAGCACAGTTGAGATGTTTTTTTTTAATATTGCATTTGTAATGGGCAGTTAAAAAAAAGTAACACTGCTAACTATGTTGGTTGCTGTCCGAGGTCCTGAATTTCTTCTTGATACATTCTTCTCAAGTCCTTGATTTGTTCAATTAATGTGTCTGTCACATTGTTTTTTATGTTACCAAATTTTATTTACTGTGAGAAATTTAAAAAAAGAAACCAGGAAATATTTGGTATATATTGGTAAATATTTTTGCTCTTAAAGACCTGAAATCATCACTAGCTTAAATGGTGTATTAATTTTCTTGTGGCCAAATCATCAGTTTATCAACTAATTAGTTAGCTCTTTGTATTCTGTATGTTTAACCTATAGTATATGTCTGGTGTTTGCTCAGGTTAAGGGTGCAGGGCTGGCATTTATGTTTTATTGTTTTTTATGTACAGTTGTGGTCAGAAGTTTAAATATGCTTTGGAGCAGGGGCTTCTTTCTTGGTCGGTACGCTCTCAGTCCATGGCCATGTAAAACTCACTTCACTGTGGACGGTGATGCTGGTGTTCCAGCAGTTTCCAGCTCATGACAGGCTTGATCCTCGGTGGTTCCTGGGTTGTTCCTGAACATCCTAACCAATTTCCTCCCATCTGAGGGTGACAGTTTGGGTCTTCTTCCAGATCTTCCAGACCACAGTTGTGACACATCCAAATAATTTGTACTTACATACAGTTGTTTGAACTGATGATCTTGGAATCTGCAGTTGTTTAGAAGTGGGTCCGAGAGACCTTCCCAATTTGTGTAAACCTACAGATCTCCTTCTTAGATCTTCACTGAGTTCCTTGGACTTTCCCATTTTTCTGGTTATTGGTCAATCCAATGAGTGCTGTCAAACAAATCCTTTTCATGCTGGCAAAGAGAAACTACCAGTTGTAGTCAATCATGATCACTAACGAGAAGTTGATAGCCTTGTCAAGTTAAAAGACACTATAGAACCTTCAGCACCACTTATTAAAAGATTTAAGTGAATGTATGCATATATTTGAGCCTGTGTGTATAATTCTAACCCTGTGTGGATCAGAGGAAATCCAAAATAAATTCAAACTTGTGCACCCAATTCTTCTTTTTTAAAGTCATTAAAGATGTATGCTGTACAATCATTCCACCCTGGAAAAAGAACAGTTTAATGAAATCATTAAAAGTAAAAAATTAACATGACCTTCATGCCCACGATGAGTGTATGTAAACTTCTGACCACAACTGTAGATATTTCTGTGTTTTGCAAGTACTGCATGGCTTGATTCCGTCTCTGTAGAGTAATATATACTTAAGTATACTTCAACCTAACCACCAACCCAGAAGCAGTTACAGAGCAGTCTATCCACAAAGTAGAAAACTCTTTATTTTAAAGGGCCACTTCACCAAATTTATGCATGAAGCTCCTCTTACTTGTGACAAGCCTGTGAAAATGTTCTCTTTCTTTTAATTTTTTCAAATTTGACAAAATAATCTTCATAGTGCAATAGCCTCTATCAGATCACAGGTCACTGGGATTAGTGACTACAAAATAATGATATAAAGCCTGTGTTTGGAAGGCGTGGAAGAATGGGCTTAACAAAAGACCCTACTGGTTATAGGAAATGTAGGATCATTTTTAAACCCCCCATTCTTTAAAGTTATAAGACTAAAAATGAAGCAACCCTACCTCCTGATTCTACAGTATAAACTATTCTTAATATAAGTGCATTGTCAAATCCCTGGATTAGCACTTTAAAGCAAACATGCAACATCAAAACTTTCTCTCGTCCTCAGGTGTTTGTGGCACCACTGATGTGAATCTTGAGTTCAATTTAACTGAATTGGTTTGCATTGCTTTCTGAATGCATCTATTTTTCACACTGGAGGCTATGAGGTAAATACATAATTTCCCAACAGAGATCAATATTGTCAAATACTTCTCTGAGTTTGTAATGAGCTTCCCAAGGCAGAGGTTCCTGAGGTAACTAAATTTGATCCACATCAGCAAATTGTTCATTTTGTGTTACTGCACTCTACTCATTAACCATATCACTGTCATGATACAGCCCCAGCTGTCGAGGGGGTTCAGCCCTGTGAATTAATCATTGCCTGAAACAATCAATTTTAAGTCTCGACTGCTTTTGATCAATCAAAGTTGCAATGAATTGGTTTACCCATGTACAGTATGCGACCAATGCCGATACAATCTAACAGATGCTCCCCCCCCCCAATTAAAAGTACTTGTGCTGTCTGGAACCAGAATTCAGTTATCATCTTGTTAGCCAGAAGTAATGATTTATAGAAATGTAGGTTTGAAGTATAAGGTCAATATGTCAGTTGTTAAAGTACAGTAGGGATGTACTTAAAAAAGACTGGCAGATCTGAATTTGTGCCTCAGAGATCACAGTGAGGCTTTGTATGTTAAACCCATATTGGACAAGAACTGATTTATGTTTTATTTTAATTATTGAATATTTTTATAACTTTCCTGGTTTATTAGTTCACATAAAATAATCAGAGAAAAAAGAGAGAGAATGATAAAACTGGGTAAAATTTGTGCTCAGAGAGCTATCACGATACACTGCAATGCTCTTTTTTTATTTCAAGTTCTTTTAATCCAAGAAGTGCTCAAAATGTCATAATTGTGTTTCCTTACAATATGGCAATCCTGCTGGAGATACTTTCAGAAATTTGGAAACCTCCAGCGTTCTTTTTTAGGGCTTTCAAATTGTTGCCAGGTTTGAGCAAGAACACCAAATATAAAACTTGAGGAAAAAAAAGAAATAGATTATGGAAAGCAGTAGTGTGGCCTAATTATACTTTTCAGTTGCCAAGAAAGATTTCTCAGAAATAGACCCAAATATCAAAAGATAATGGAAATGTCTGTCTCAAAAAGCAACTTTTGAAAAGAGGCTGGGGATTACTAAAAAATATTTTCCTCCATATTCCTGGAATAGAGACAGATTGTAGGTAGACTAGGGATTTGCATCTCAGTTAGAGCATCCATGGGCTCTACTGAATTGCCCTCTAGAGCAACACTGAATCCCTATTCAATTTCACTTCAATGTCAGCCTTTTATAATATATTGTGGCCAGAGTTATGAATGCTACTTCTCCTCTCTACAAGACAGTCTAAGAAGTAATTGGACAAAGGTTACATTACAGAGGATTATAGCTCTCAGAAACAGCATTTCACCATTTGCTGCAGTGTTTTGTAATTGCAGCAGATGTTCAGAGTTGCTAGTTAGGCATCAAATGTGTTTTTTTGTTGTTAAGTACAAAGTGCAGAGTGTCCTAACTTCAATCTTCTACCAATATTCTGTTTGCAGAGACATGTTTCTTTCCTTAATTTTTGATGATGTTTTATTTGTTGATTTTTTTTTAGCATTTTCACTTTAATGCACTTGACTCCCATCTATATTCTGTCTGTCATTGTTATTTTAGGAGGCATTTTCATTTTACATAAATATTTACTTCACAGTTCTGTGCCTGCAAAGACACTGACATAATTCTAAAGAAGGGGACAGATCACATTTAGTGTGTAGAATTTTCTGTCATAGCTCATTAATTTACTTTATTTTATTCAGATGTGGGAAATAAGTTGCTTAAAAGGCCAAAGGCCAGTCATAGGTGTTCTTTCTGTAGCACTGTACAGCTTATGTTTTATTTGTGAGTTTCTCCTTAAACTAAACAAAGGATTCAGGATCTGGAGATGATGTAATCCATAGATAATTCCTGATGCTGCTCCATAGAGGGTAGATAATGACAATTCCTAAAACACTATGACGGCACCAGTGGCGATTTTGCTGGCATATGGGAAGAAGTGACAGCTGTAAACCCTACAGACAACTTATTTGGTTGTGTTTTCTCAAACCAAAATTTTATGAGCTAACAAAAACATTCCTCAGAGATTTTGGTCCATATTGACATGACAGCATCACACAGTTGCTGCAGATTTGTTGGCTGCACATGAGTGAGTAAATGAATAAACTCGTGGTCTTTGTCCTAATGTTTACTAATGTTTGTTTCCTTCTAGACACACACCAACTCATGTATATGCTTCTTGTTTGCTCAACACTCAAGCCATGTTATTACACCATGTAAAATTGTGACATTACTTTAACACTTTAGTGAGCATGACATTGTTTTCTCTTTAATTTCCAAAGTGGTTTTCATTGTTTCAAGCACAGAACTGTTGGTAGTTGCTAGTCTAACTAGCAATTGGGAACTAAATATCTCATGCTTCTGTTAGAATGGCACAACGCACAGGCTTTATATTAACTCTAGATTCTACACTACTTTAGCCTCACTTAAATGCATGAGAGATGAAGGATGAATTTAGCGTCTCTGCAGAATCTGAAGGGGGCTAAATGTTCCCTCCCTCATCTTTTCAACATACAACAAAAAAGTTTTAGAGTGGTTGAAGGAGATTGGATGTCTTGTCATTAGACCTTAATATCTTACTAAATGGTTCCGAGGTAGCACTTATTGACAGTGGGGGCACCAATGCTTTTGCTTTAAAGAATCTATTAAAAACTAGATACTATTCCTTGGTGAGCATGATCTAATCTTCTTTGTGTGAAGCCCAATTAAGGAATATTTTTCAGTTTTCTGAAATCAATATTATAGCCCGAAAGAGAGGAAATATGATTGGGTTGTACCTCATGTGCATGTCACTTTTGCTTGTGTTGAGATAGTCCACTCCCGTTTTGAACAAGTGTTATTACTGCAATTTGAGTTAATCATTTAAACATATGTTTAAAAAAAATGGGTACCTTCATTATCTTTGTGTATGACCTGTTGTATCAGATTTCATTAGATTTTACAAATATACCCAATAAAGTGGTCAAAATATACAGTAGTATATCATATAACTCCTGTGTTGGGAACAAGGGCTTCTGTCAATAATAAAGATCCATAGAATTCACAAAAGTAGAACAAACTAAGCAATAAAATGTATGCTTCTTTATCAATATGAATAGCTTGACAAGAGATGGAACAGCATATAGAACAGGTATAAACAGGCAGGAATGTTCTTTTTTGGCCTCTATCCAGTAAGTGGTCCCATGACAATGGCATCATCAAAAATCAGGCATCATGAAGCTGGTGTACCACATGCTTGCCTCACGATGGACTAATAAAGTTTCTAAAAGATTCTAGCTAGTACTACTACTACTACAAAAAAACAAACGTAAAACCAGGAAAAAATGAACTCTCGGCTCAGTCCCTCAGAGCAATGCCATGTTGTGTAGCATTTGTCCCCTGTCACTCTGTTGTTGTATTTGTTTATTTTATTCATTTATTTACCCCCCCCCCCCCAAAAAAAAAAAAAAAAAACAAAAACA
>VUQI01062605.1:39505-68407 GCA_015106735.1 Paratilapia polleni | reverse complement strand
CTAATGGTTAGACGGAGACCTGGAGAGGCTTACAAACCACAATGTCTCGCACCCACTGTGAAATTTGGTGGAGGATCGGTGATGATCTGGGGATGCTTCAGTAAGGCTGGAGTCGGGCAGTTTCGTCTTTGCAAAGGACGGATGAATCAAGCCACGTGATTGCAAATCAGGGTTATTCCACCAAATATTGATTTCTGAACACTTCCTAAGTTAAAACATTTGTAATGTGTTGTTTAAAAATGAATATGAACTTGTTTTTTTTTTTTTGCTTTTATTTGAAAACACGACCTTTTTTCATTTTCTGCAAATAAATGCTCTAAATGAAAATATTTGTATTTGGAATTTGGGAGTTATGTTGTCAGTAGTTTATAGAATAAAACAAAAATGTTCATTTTACTCAAACATATACCTATAAATAGCAAAATCAGAGAAACTGATAATTTTGCAGTGGTCTCAATTTTTTCCGGAGCTGTATATTCCAGATATTGTCGCAATTAGTTATTGTCAGCAGATTGGACATGCGACCCTCCCGTCTCCGGACAGCTGACAATGAGTCAACTAAACAACAACAGCTGGTTATAAGATAACATCATATCAAGTGTCCTAAAAATCACACTTTCATTCTGATAAACAGTTTGATTATATTCTCACATTGTATGAGAGTTTATTTGGTAAGTGTCCGAGTCCAAGAATGTTAGATCCACTTCAAAGAAAGTTGCACTAACACCAACTAAAAGCAGCTAACCAAGGCTAAAACAGCAGCGCTTACCGACAGAAAAGTTCAGGATATCCTCAACAACTCACCTCAGTATCGCTGTCAGAAGTGAGCTTCACTGACTCATCGACCAGTATTGGACTCCTTTCACAAGGTTTTCCAGCCTCCTCCAGAGTAAATAGACTTGTACACAGCCAGCAGACTGACAGTCTACACTCACTACAGATGTGTATTGTGTATGTAAATTACCGCAAAATATTTAATTGACACATCAGTTTTTTATTCCTGATTTATCATTACGTGTTGATGTTATTCAAATATGTTAAAATATAGTGTGTACAAAAATTTTTTTATACACAAACAGTAGTAGAAACACACCGGGGGTACAGTCTAAATTTAATGTTTTTGATCTCTCTTAGCTCACTAAAAGGTGCTTGTCCTACACCAGCCACCGTAGCTAGGATTACACACTTGAATTGGGAGGGGTAAGAAAACAGAATTCAGTTGACTGCAATCTGCGATCTACTGACATCTAGTGGTAACATTTTACGCATTGTACCTTTAATATTCAGTCTGATTAACTCCGTGATTTGAAACCCAACATAGTTAAACACTGTTGTGTCAGGCAGCATATTCAACCTGTTAATCATTAGGAACATTTTTTCAAGGCATTGATTAACATCTATGCTTCGTTTAACAAGTAATCTACACTAACTCCCTGGTGGGAGCCATGTAGCTTTAATCAGATTTTTGCTTCAGTACCAGTGCCTGTTGTGGTCAGAGACATCATGTTTTCAGGTTGTCCGTCCCATTTGCGCGAACGTGCTATCCTTGAAATCCTTGGGTGAACTTTTTCAAATTTGGAACTAATGTTTTCTTTGACTTAAGCATTAACTTAATAAATTGAGGTCATTATGACCTCAATCCATCTTCTTCTCAGGAACACATAAAATAATTTCACTACATATGGGGGAAAAAAAAAACATCCACTTCGACTGGATAGTGACCTAATTAGGATTTGTTTGTCAAAGGTCACATTTTTGGCCATTCAAGTATTCACAGATGAGCTGTGCCACGATTTCACACAAATATCTGAAAGGATAAAATGATGAAGCAATGACATTTTATATCCAAAAGGTCAAGTCTGGTTAGAAATGCTGTTAAACTGCTGCTTGACAAAGCCATGTAGTCACGAGGCAGTAGTTCTAGTTGAACCGTGTTTTGTCTTGAATTTTAATTTAAACAGGAAAAAAAAGTAGATTTAAAGTTTGAATCACCCAAAATTAGGAATACTTTTTTTTTTTTTGGCCAAATTATACCAGCCCCACTTTCAGTTTTACACAACCCCCGATTATGTCTTGATTTTTTTTGAGATCTAACCCTTATATGTAAGTATTTTCTTCTTCAGAGTCCTAGACATGCCAACAGAGGAACTGGGTCCTCCAGCACACAGAAAGTATGACATTGAAGCCTGGATGCCTGGGAGAAACGGCTATGGAGAGGTCAGCCCCATTATATAACTATTACCCATTTACCTACTTATCTCTAGTTATCTCATTTCCATTTATAATTAAGAAGCTCTCTGTCTGAATAGTCATTAGGAACTCACCCCCCTGTATAATTAAAATCAGGGACTACTTTATATAAATATTGTTCATTTTGCTTCCTCTGTATATCAGATTTCCAGTGGGTCCAACTGTACAGACTACCAGAGCACACGCCTCAACATCCTGTATGAGAGAGAGGACGGCAGCCTGCAGTACGCCCACACAGTAAGACTGCAGATGATGCATCACTGCTGTATGTTCCTGCTGCTTATATATACCACCCCCATATGTATGTGTTCTTTCTTCATTGCAGGTGAATGCTACAGCGTGTGCTATCCCCCGAACCTTAATCGCCATCCTGGAGACTCACCAGACCAAAGTAAGACACCAACAGGCCACACAAATGTTACGTTTTTCTTCAGATTAAAAGGTGCACTATTGAAGTATGGAAAAAATAAAAAATAAAAAATTCAGACTGTATTACAAAAGATAGGTCAACAGTGTGTTCCTCTCTGTTTCTCTCAACAAAACTCATCTACCTTCCACTATGTTTAATGTGTAATATTTTTGGGTTTGAAGTGGCCCCCACCTTGTGACTGTTGTCATTCACAATATGTTTCTGTAAATCACTTCTGTCAAACTCAAGGACCACTGGCCAAATCCTGCCCTTCAAAATGTTCATTTGCGTATCACGTTAGGTTCTCAATAAATTTTAGTCGACCTAGTTACAGCTGGTGTCTGCAGTAATGCGTACCCTGTGCACACGTCAGAGTGGGACAACAAAGGAAAGTTGATGCTGAAAGCCCACAGTAGAGACTGCTGGGAGACTGAGAACTTCTTTAGTGAATCTAAAGAAAGGCCTGTGAATCCATTTGCCACAAGACAATTTCTGTTTGCAAAGAATATAATCCATTTTGTAATTTTGAATCAGCATACAGAGCAACAGACAAGGAACAGAGGCAGAAAGCTACTGAACTGAAAAGAGCCATGCGACTACAGCAAAATGGATTTCTTTGAGCAAAAATCTCAAAGTGATGAAGCTGTAAAAGGAAAGTCTCATCGCAGCAGAGGAAACGGATGACTGAGTCAAGGATTTTCATAGAAACGTCAAAGTTTATTTGCAAATTTTAGGGTTTTTTTGAAGCCAGTTGTAAGGTACAGGTGAACCTCTTGATCAAAATTTAATTTTTTCTGAAACCCACTGAGTTCAGGCTACAGACTGTATATAAAGGATGGACATAGCACCATGACATTACCCACTGGTTTACAAAGTCCCATTGTGATGCCTGCAGCTGAGCATTTATGTTGTGGTCATCTTGGTGTTTTCATACCAGACATGATGAACGAGGGGCAAATCTGACTGTGAAAATGAGGACACTGCATATTCATTGGTTAACAACTTGTGATTGACAAGTCGTTAAGCCAATGAGCAAACCCTGGATAATCCTCCTTTCTGACTCTAATAATGACCATAATTTACAAAATGAACTTTTTTTCCCTGTATGTCCTGAAACTAGTGATTGAGCCCATGAAGTGATCAGGAAAGTGTTTACTGTGGCAACAGAGCAAAGAAGCTCAGGGCCATTTCCTCATAGACTCTGATGCAACCAGAAGCCTTTTTGTGACCAATCGCCACCTACTGGACATTAAAAAGAATGCAGGTTTAAAGCATTCAAGACTGGCTTCACTTCTCAGACCTGGAGGCTACATCCATTTTGTATACTGCCTATGGTCCTATGCGAGAACAATAGTCCAGATCAGTTCTTTTGTTTTTACATCAGGAAGAGTTTTGTTTTATTAAATGCCCCATACTGCTGCAGCTGACATATTCAGGCTTTGTTCTAAGTTGGCTGTATGGTAGACTTTTTCTCATAGAACTGTAATCAGAATGCTTTGCTTTGCTTGCCTGTTGCTATGATAGTTGAGCAAATCTTTGTTGAGTGGGCTGGTTCACGGCTTCGTGTGATACATGATATTGATGACAGTGTATTTGATTATAATTCCTGAAATAATAATAGAAAATGAACACTGCAGTTCCTATCACTGCAAAACTGTTTTACATTTTACAGCAAGGAGGAGATAAGGATAAATATTTAAAAGATTACCTCATCATTCCGAATATTATTTTGCACAGTAACAGCCCACTGATCCCATCCATCTGTTTTCTTGCCTGCTGGAGGGGCTGGAACCAGTGCTATCTCCAGGGTGAAAGGCCTTAACAGGGCACTAGTCTATCACAGAGCTAACACAGAGAAACAGACAACCACTATGTCACCTACGGACAATTTTAGAACCAGTTATCCTAACAGGACTGCGGGAGGAACCCCATGCAGGCAAAGAGAGAAAGAGAGAACATACAAACTCAAAGAAAGACCCCAGCCAACCAGGAGCCTTCTTGCTATGAGGTGACCGTGCTAACCACTGATCCCTACATATACAGCTATGTTAAAAAGAAAGTTTTCACAGGACTCTTTGCAGTCTTGTTCATCAGTCTCTCACATGGTTGTGGAGGAATTTTGGCCCACTCTTGTTCACAGCATTGCTTCAGTTCATTGAGGTTTGCAGGTATTCGTTTATGCTCTCCTAATCTCCCTCCACAGGGGCTTTAAGGTGTGGACTTTGACTGGGCCATTGCGGCACCTTGATTCTTTTCTTTTTCAGCCATTCTGTTATAGATTTGCTGCTGTGCTTGGGATCATTGTCTTGTGGCATGACCCAATTTGGGCCAAGCTTTAGCTGTCAGACAGTTGTGCTCACATTTGACTCTAGAATACTTCGGTATACAGAGAAGTTAATGGTCGACTCAATGACTGCAAGGTCCCCAGGTCCTGTGGCTGCAAAACAAGCGCAAATCATCACCTTTCCACCACCGTACTTGACAGTTTCTATGAGGTGTTTGTGCTGATATGCTGTGTTTGGTTTTTGCCAAACGTGGAGCTGTGCCTTATGGTCAAACATCTCCACTTTGGTTTCATCTGTCCAAAGGACATTGTTCCAAACAAGCCATACTTGTTCAGTCTTTTTCTAATTGTACTGTCATGAACATTTGCACTTTCTCTGAGCATTGCACAGTCTGACCTTGGGGTGAATTTGCTGGGAAGTCCACTCCAGGGAAGACTGTGGCATTGTGTTAAAACACACCTGAATGCTTCAGACCAGCAAACTGCCAAAACTTCTGGTTTTATAGAGGTGCTCACACTTACCGATGATCAATTAATCAAGTGCATTTGATTAGCGGCACCTGGCTGCAACTTACCCTCTTAATTCCTATGGAAGCAGTAAAGATGTACTTCACAGGACTGCATAAAGTCTACTTTTTTGCTCATCGTATTTGTTCCAGAGGTTTTAAAACCATTATTATTGATGGTAATCCTTTCTCTCACCAGGAGGGAACAGTTCGCGTCCCCCGAGCCCTACAGCCTTACCTGGGTCTGGAAGTGATTGAGAAGCCAAAGTACACTCCACTGAAATACATCGGACCCAACCAGCGCTATCCGCCACCAAGGCCAGCTCCTAAAACCAGATGACACTAATACAAGTGGAGTGCCCAGACACAAGCCATTGTCTACATACATCCAATGTGCACACTAGTTCATGTTCAAAAGAAAAAGAACTTAACTAATGGAAGTGGATTGATTGATTCACAATGTCCCCAAAATGAAAGTTGGCCGCTGTAAATAAATGTATTCTTTTGTCTAATGCAATGAAGTAATGAATGTAAGCTTGGGTATCTTTTGTCTGGATAATTAGAGGAACAATAAGAAAAAAAAGCAATAAAAAGCTATGTAATGTCTGTCTCATGTATGGCTGGATATTTGTTGTCTTTTTGGACCTGTACTTATAGACCTTTTACATGCATTAACACATGCACACTCTAAACATACCATATGTCAATGTGCCTTTGAAGGCGGAGCTTGCAGCTGGATGTTCAATGGCTCCCAAATGTGAAGTACAGACCTGTTAATGTGCCTTACATTACCAACTGTTACAAAGTGAGCTGCAAAAATAATTAAGCAGCAGCTAGAGGACGTGGTGGTGCTTGCAGAGAGCCTGCAATCAAAGTGTTGTCCTAATAGTATCCTTGAAGGGCTTATTTGCTGGGATTTAAATAGAGTGCTGTTTAAGTTAATTTAATTTCACTTGGCTGTGAGGAGGACTGTATGCCCGAACTATTAACAGATTTAATACTCAAATATTTTTGCTAAGTACAGGACGTCAACCTGATTCTCTGGCACCGGTCTGGGCTTTAATCGGTCACCTGACACCACACACGCACGGACTCACGCACAGGACTCGGCTCCACCTCGCTCGGCGGGTGTTTGAAGAAGATCCAGCCCGTTATTTCAAGGTTATCTCCTGCAGGAGCCTCACTTTCCGGATCCTATGGGAATTCTGATAACCGCGGTGTTTCTCTGGGCTGCCGTCGGAGGTAAGCATTCATCACATTCATTAAACACACACACAGGGCGCTTTTAGTGTGAAGTGGCGGCAAAAATTGGCATTGGCTATGCCAGAGACGACCCAATTCTTTACACACTACTACCTCAGCTATTCTTTTTACCGCCATGGAGCCGGCTTTGTGGTAGAAACACACAATAAATACGTTAGAATGCTACTTTATGGCGCAGACTGAAGATTTGTGCTAACCTAATGGCGGAATCCGCAGGGGTTTAAGACTAATAGGCTAAACAGGAGCGTTGTTACATAATTTGTTGTGCGCCCACCTTTCTGCTTGTCTGCCAGCCGGACGATGCTGCTGCTTCTGGCAGGTAGGGACATTTTATACACAGAAGAGTATTTTACTATTTAGGGACTCCCAGCTGGTCCGCCAGAAATCCAAATGTAAAGGTCCGCGCAGGTGAGCGGAACAGCGCACACGTGCGCGTTCTGCTCCGCGACACGCGCGAGCCGCTAGTGTAATCAATTATAAGGGGCTTCCTGCTGGGTGTGAGAACCAGAGGGAAGTGTGCCTTCCACACACACACACACACGCACACGCGTGTGAAAGCGGTGGTAATGTGAGGCTGCAGTGGTGTGCAGCACTGTCAGTAACCTACAGAGGATACTACAAACTGTGGGTTTAAGTTGTGTCGCAGTGTGTGAGGGCAATAACCCCACCCTAACACAACACAGCCAAATATATTATTACATTAAACCGTATATAATATACCCCTAAATGCCGCTGCAGCTCGACTTCAGTCAATGCCAAGGCTCCATACTGCGCATCCTTCAACCACCACAGATGCATTTATTATTGACTCATTTGTCAGTTCGTATGCTCCAGTAATTTGACTTAGACACGTGATTTATTCACTTCTGACTGGACAAGCCGATATAAAGCCAGATGATGGTGTTAATTATGGCGCTGGGGTTGTCCCAGCGTTCACGCACATACACGCACTCTTCATCACATGGACATGCAGACAGTTAAAAGGCCAAACTGCAGGCAGCTCACGTGTCTGTGAGGAGGTTACAGTGGTATCATCTGGTCCTTTATTGATCCTGTACTGATCAGGCTGTGAGCTGACATCCCACAGAGCTAAGATAAAAGTCACTGCTTCTTTTCTTTTTTCTTTAATTTTCTTTAATTTATTTTTTTTTGTAAATGCACTGCATTTGAGGTCATGTTTGATTTAGTTGATCCTTCTGAGGTTTTTAAAACAGAACCAGTTGATAGAGATACTCAAAGGGAAGTGAGCTGTTGATGGTTTTAATAAATAAGCCAATTAGAAATGATTAAAAATTGTTCATTTCCCTTGTGTGTCTCTGCTTTGTAATAGGTATACTTAATTTTGTGTAGCTTTGGGTCACTCCATGCAGACTGACTTTTAAAAAAAGACTTTTAATCAAAACCAAAAATAGATTTTTTAAATTATTATTATTATTATTATTTTTGCTGTATAGCATAAAAATGTATTATACCTGCAATAAAACATAATTTAATTTAAATTTCATAGTATTAACTTTTGAACTATTGTATTCACATTATAAAGTTTCATGTGAAAGCATGTGAAAAAAATCTGCATTAATATGGCCCAAATTATCTTTGTGGTTTAAGATAATGCCACACATAGCATGCAATGTGTTTTACACTAATACATTTTTAAAAATATTAAGAATTTTCCTTCATGATTTTTTTTGAGTGACAGTGTTAGTGTGCTTGACAGTAGTGGTTTTGGAAGAAAAATGTACCAAAAATTTTCTAAAACACACCAGAGTTTGAATTAGTCTTTTTCTAGGCATGTTCCTTAAAGAAACAGTACAGTATTTTGGTGTTGTGACAGAGTGGAATGTGAAAATTGTGCATCATATGAACATAAATCATGCTATTTTAACCAAAAAATAGTGTCTTTTTAAAATGTGATTACAACATTGCCCATGAAGAGAAAAACATTGATGCAGCTAAAACCACAAACGTCAGAGATTTACACAATTTAAAATGAATTTGAGAAACAGTCAGTGTGGACATGAGGTTTAAAAGAAAACAGAGAAAATATAAAAATTCTAATAGTGTTATTTAAGTTTATTCTACTTGGTGTACACTTCATTGGTATTTTCAGTCAGTGAAAAAAATGATTGACAGTTATTTACTTCTTGGTTTTCCCCTTTAATGTCAGGGACCCAGACTTGACCGATTTCATGGAAAGACTTGCTTGCCAATGCTTACCTTCATTTATGTAAGATTTTATTCATCATTTTGATGATGGGATTTTGACAGAAAACAAAAAAAAAAAACTCTTGTAAACTGAAATTAATATGTGCTCTGACATTTAGACTTAAGAGTGAATAGAGTTGCTGTAATTGAACAGCATCATATCTCGCGCTTCAATCAGTCCTCGCACCCAGTGCATAATAATAAAGGAAAAGGTCGCAGGCTGCAGGATGAACATGGATTGTCTTCTACACTGACATTCAGGTCCTTGTTAGATGCAATGTATCACCGTGAGAAAAGGCACTGACAGAGCTGCTTAGTGTGCCTTTAATGACTGATTTAGCCCGGGTGGGAAACTACCTGTGAGCTAAAGCTTCTGGGAACGATTGCATCTTAGAGCAAGAGAGAGAGAGAGAGACAGGGGGTTAAGCTTCTTTGCTGTGTCACTTTACCAAGGTAACTGTGCTCACTTTAATGTGGGAACAGCTCCACCTACGCAAACGGTTGGAAAGTAAACAAACTACTTAATCTGTGGTGCAATGTTTTAGTTTCTTTAACTGTTGGAAAATTGATAATTACATTGATTTTTTTTTTAAATCCAATTCTCCCTCACATTCCACTTCTCATCCCTGCCTTTCATGTTTCAGTGGGAAGCCGGCCAGTAATCTCACCCCTTAATGATGCAAAGGTGAGAAACACGTCTGTCCTATTTCACCTATCGCTCTGCTTCTTTTTAATTACTCAACCATAAAATGTGTATGTGTTTGTGTGTTTTGCATTGTCCCATTAGGTTGAATGTATTATTCAGGAGACACTGAATGAAGATGGGTCGCCACATGATTGCGGCCCACAGCTAGCAGGTAGGTAACTAATGATCTGTTCTTGAGTGTTCAGATAATGTCGCACAGTATTTAGTGTTTATGGTTTGATTACGCGGTGATTAGGCTTGTTTGTGTCTCATTATTTTTTGCAGAGGAGCTTGATGAGGTACATAGACATCAGGGTTTACTCAGGGAGCTGCAGAAACTGGCTGATGATGGTACACGCAAATTCACACCAACTTTTTTTTTTTTTATCACATTACTGCTAAACAAACACAGCCACTTATATCTGTTGTCTCTCCTTGTGCCGTGTTGACTGGTAAAAATTTTCAGAGAGAGAAAGGGAGTGGGATGATGAAAGGGAGCGACACGAGTACAACTTAGCCAATGATGAGGACGACTTTGAGGAGACGGGCGAGGATGAGAGAGATCTGAGCGACCTTGCAAAAGAGACAGAGGGAAAGAAAGAAGACAAGACAGAGGGGGATGACACCAAGGAAAAGGTGATGGAGGAGCCACGGATTGAAGACAGAGAGAGGGTTGATGAAGAAGAAAGAGCCAAGGAGCTTGAGGAGCTGCTTGCCGAAGAACTCACCAAGAAAGGCAAGGAGGAGAGGAATGATGAAGAGCTCAAAGAGCTGCTGAAAGAGCTGAAAAAGAAGAGGTATGAGGTGGTGAAGGAGAGGGAGAACCAGAAAGGCTCTGGAACAGAGCAGAAGGAGAAGGTGGAGGAAAAGAAGAAGGAGCAGCAGGACAAAGAAAGGAAGGAAGAAACAGCAGAGGACTTGGAGAAGCAGAGGATCGAGGAGAGGAGGAAGAATGAGGTGGAGCTGATGGTGGAGAAGGAAAAGGTGGAGAAAGAGTTGAAGGAGCTGCTCAAAGAGCAGGACAGCAAGAGCAAGCCAGAGCAGGAGAGGGAGATGAAGGAGAAGCAAGAGGAGCTGGACGAACTCGTCAGAAAGATGAAACGGGTGCAGGAGGAGGAACAGCAGAAGGTGCAGGGTGGGAAGAAAGAGGATGACGCGAAGGAAAAGATGGGGGAAGAGAAGAACAAGAATAGTGAAAAGAAGGAGGGCGAAGAAGGAGACAAAGAGTCTGATGTGAAAGCAGAGAATGGAGGTAAGAGGGAGGAAGAAGCGGTGGAGGTGAAGGAGCCGCAGCAGAAGAGAGTGATGGAGAAAGCGAGTGACGAGGCCACGCGGCAGTTTGAGCGGGAGAGGTACAAGGGTGAGGAAGAGGAGGATGAAAATGGGGAGGAGGAGGAAGATGAGGATGAATATGTCCGAGAGGATGAGGAGGGGCAGGAGGAGGAGGAAGACAATGAGGAGGGTGAAGAAGATGAAGGAGAGGTAAGTTAGTGCAAATAACGGATAAATTTAGACTTAATGACAGAGGACAGTGTAATTATACTGTAATAACTTGGTACTTACCTCAGAACAAGGATGTAAGTGCTGGGGAAATTTTTAGGGAGTAAAGGGGTCACAACTTTGTATTCATCTCATCAAACTAATTTTGAAATTTATTGGACAACTAGAAATTATATTTATTCATTTATTTCAACAATTCTCATGTCAGCTGTATCTGTTTATCCCTCCATTTTCGAAAAGCATACAAAGCTGAGCTAATGGCTTTTAGGGCGATCTCTTTAACCAAAGCACTGGAAATGTGGGGGAAATCCCTTATTACAGTGACACTGGTTTGCTTTACAAATGCGCTGATTCCATGCTTGTACATCATTTTATTTCCCCCCTTTTGTTTTTTATCTGCAGGAGCTGCTGGAGATTGAAGCAGAGCTGCGCAAAGTGGCTGCAGAGCTGAGGGAACTTCGCAGAGGATAAGACACACATACACACACACACACACACACATATGCAGCAGAATGACAAAACCCTTTGTCGCATTCACAGTCACACATTCAGCTCACAGATTTTCCATTTAACAGCCTTCAAATCCCTTCAGCACTCAGAGAAATCTGTAAATGGACTTTAGTAGAAACTGTACATACTCTTGGTTCATTTCTACCTTTAGATTGCCCGGAAAAAACCTATTCTCTTTCCTCATTTGGATGCGTCTTCATGTTGAGGAAAAAAGAGATGTGGTTTTCCAGAGAATCTGAAAGCTTGTGTCCATCACTGGTGTCTCTGTCTTGAGTATCTGTAAATGCTGTTTGTAAGGTAGACAGGTGATAGATGCAAAGCATTCAGCACTTTCATTCAAATGTTAATTCTGATTGCAGATTGCCAGTAGCAAAGAGTCATGATACTAGCAATCAGCGCTTCTTTTCTCTGAAGGTTTCATCTTTGATGGCGTGTTCTTGATGGGGAAAAACAGCTTCCCTACTATAAGTAGTTAGTGTATTTTAATATACAGTATATTTTGTGCAATAACTGATAACTCTGTGTAAGCTGTTCCTGCTGTTCCGACTGTTAACGATATGTACTACTGATATTTGTACACAGGAGTAAGTCATTGTCTCCTCTTCATTTCTTTGATGACAAAGTAGAAACGAGGATTGTTGTTTCATTTGGCTCACGCACTGTTAAAACCAGACTGTTTGCGACGAACCGGGGTGACACGAGCAAAACACACACTTGCACGTACATCACATGTTAAGTTTGTCTTTTGCGTGGTTGACTGTGTAGCGGAAGGAGGTGATGTACTTACAGCTTACAAGGTCTAAAAGTGTCACCTCGGGTTCTCGGCCAGCTTTGCACTCTTATCTTTACAAGCCAAGGAGGAGTGGAAGGAAGGAGGAAAGGAAACACTAAAGCCATTTTGGTAACAGCAACACTGACATAATATGTTGATAAATGCTCAGTAGTGGTTACATCCCAGTTTTCATGGCTGTCATGTCATTTGTGTAAATATCAGATATGTGGTCTGTAAGCCAAGGTCATAGGAAATATGAAGCAACACCGCCCCCAAGAGGACATTGGGCAGACATGCACTTGGTGCAGGATTAACAGGGTTACTACTGGAGGCCCACTTAGCGCAATAACACAATATAGACTAGAGCACATTTAAATGCAATAATTAGCCAAATACTGAATTATTTAATGTATTTTAATATGTAATCAAAGTGCATCATGTAGTACTCGTATACAAATATTTCTTTTTTTTCTACACAGCCGAGATTTACAACACATTTATGTATTTGAACACTGGCAGAGCAGCCGGCCGACTTGTGTAAAGATGTAGTAATAATACACATTATTAATCAACACTGAAGAGCTTATTACTGTCTATTCCAAAGAGGAGATGTTTGTTCGCTTAAGGGTTAATCAACATGAATGTACTGTAGTTTCTTTTTCTATAGAAATGCAAAATGTTGCAACAAAATGTATCTTACAAACCAGCAAGAAAGCTGCAGGAAATGTCTGCGGGGAGGTGACACACTCGGCATAGAGGACATTTCAAACAATAGGGGGAAAAAAGGGATAAAGAAAACATCATTTGTAATCTTACTGGCCAATCAGAGTGCTGTATTTTGTGCCTGCTGTATCTTCTTCTATGCTACCTGTCAATCAATAAACAGAAAAGTGTATTTAAGCACATTAAGTTGCCTTTTTTCTTTTGTTTGTTAACATGAAACGGGCAGAAACAATTAGCAGCTCAAAGTAATTAGTGTGATTTGCAGGGGATAAAGTTCGGGATCAAGTTTTGATTATCCTTTCGATGAAACCCTTAACAAACTGCGATCAGCTCCTAGTTTGACAACACCAGCTGTTTGATCAGAGGAATCACCTGTAGTCTGTGCTGGCTAAGAAGAACCAGCAGAGGCGTGTTTGTCCAACACTGACTGGATGTGGCTGAGCAGAGAGGAGAAAAACTGAGGCACGCCCTCGTAGCCTAGCAGAGAAAAGAGTGCATCAGAAAATGAACAGCGTCTTTCTGTGTGTAAGTCACTGTGTGCACCTGAACTACCTGGGAAAATGTTGATGTCGATGACGGTGAGCGTGCGTGTGCGTATGTCGACGATGACGTCAACACCAAACAGGGCCATGCCAAGTTGAACTCGGAGCTCCTTGACCAGGGCGGCCATGGCATCAGAGTTGGGAGGAGGCAGGCACAGCATCTGCTCATCCAGCTTAGAGAGGTGGAGAGGTGGCATTTTACGGTACACTTACAAAACATTTGGCCTGTTGCTCTAAACTAAGTTATTGAAATACTACTCACAGATGTGAGATCAGAACTCGATTCTGGTTTGGACACCTGATGGCTGTTGAAGAATATGGTCTTCCTGTCTGCAGGCAGAGAGAAATCAGAACTACAGTGCATACAGAAAGCAAAACTGGATAATAACAGTGGCATAAGATAGACAAAGCAGTGGAGAACATGGAAAGCTAAAGCTACAAAAAGGAAAGAAAATAAGGCAAGGAAGGGACACGAGAAAGGTAAGGGCAAGGCAGGTGAGTAAAAAAGTAAAAGTTTAACGAAAGAAGGGAAAGAAAAAAGGAATCAAGGTCGGCTGGAAACTGACCACAGGGACCAGAGGGAAAGTTCTTGATTGAGGGCCTCTCTACGCAGTAGTGTTTGTCTCCTACCACATACACTTTGTGCAAAACGGCTCCGTGGTTCACAAAACTCTGGAGCACACAGGGAGGATGGATATCAGCCAGACTGGCTGCGCTGAAGATCAGACACATCTGCAGTACATGGGAGATCACACAGATGATAAGAAATGGAAATGTATGAGGACAATTTTTATAGTTATGAATAGTTTTCAAAGGAGATTTTGCGAGGAAGGAAAAACCAAATCAGCTACCTCATGGGAATATAAGCCGTGTGCCACTCTGGTTTTACAAACTGGGGTGAGAAAAAGAGCAAGTGTAGCTTGATATTTGGAGTTTTATAGCACTGACCACAAACCTATGTTAAAACGGCCTTTAATATCATTTGTGTACTTTTAAAATTGCATTAGATGAGCTTCTAGGCTTCACTCACAAACAAAACAAAAAAAAAATTGTAATAAATAAAAAAGTGGAAGACAGATAGAAAGTGAACTGACTGAGAGGAAAGGTTAGGCCCTGAGCCATCACAGCCTGTTGAATGGATGACAGGTCACTGCCACTGTGGACTTCGAGGTACGGAGGACTGCAGATACGCCAGTCTGACAAGCAAAACAGAATGGGCAAATGTTAATATCTATAATCAAGCTGTAAGCTGTGGTACCGTTAGACTATGAAGCTGCAGGTCACCTCGGAGCGAACTATCCAGATGACTCATTATCCGACATGAGACGAAGCGGTCTAATAGTTGAGTCATTGCATGCAGGGGATCCAGCAGAATTGTGTCAGGATGAGCTGACACATAGCTCTGCAATGGGAAAGAGAGAGGAATCATTAACTGCTCATTAATGAAAATGTTCAGCTGCATCATTATTAACATTAACTCAGATTAAAAGAGTAGCTCATACAGACAGATACAGAGGGTACTCCAATCTAAATTCTGTCAGCAACACCAAATGAACACACTGTTGACTTGAGTTAGAACAGGAATGATTTAAACAGACACAAAAAAAGATGTTACTTTGCAATGCAGCATTACCTGAAAGTTATCAAGGAGCTGCTGTGATTGGCTGTTGTGCTCAGCCTCCACAATGACATCAGACAGCTTGTGAACGATGATGTCAAAGGGTCCCTGAGGTCCCAGCGGCTGAGTGAGGTCAATCTGCAGCAGAAAAGTATATTTCTATAATTACTTATACATGCTACCTAAATAGACTGGTACTTACATAGCACTTTTCTACTCTAACTGAGCACTCAAAGCACTTTTTACTTTTTTTTTTACATTTAAGCCTCATTCACCCAATCACACACACACACTCATACCTAAACACTTTGTCTAACACACACGCACACTCAAATGAATGCACCAGGGACAACTCGGGGTTCGGCATCTCGCCCATGTATATGTCGACATCCAGACAATTAGCAGACGACCCGCCCACTAAACTCACAGAATCTGGTATTCCCAGCTGTCCCATCTAACCAGGCCCGACGCTGCTTAGCTTCCGAGATCAGATGAGATCGGGCGGGCTCAGGTTGGTATGGCTGTAAGCTTTGATGTAGATGTAGCCAATCTATGTTGTACGAACTTAATATTATTAAATTCTACACTCAGACTAACTGCATTTGTGTGGTTTTAGAGTGTAATACACTTATTTAAAGTTGTAAATTGCAGGGGTTTTTTCCAGCATGTCTAGCTGATCATTGTAGACTTTGAAAAGTTCAGCAATTAAGAAGTTATCATCTAAAAGGTTTAGGGACAGTTCTTAACTTTTATTAAGAATCAGAAATATTTACTTGGTCTCTTAAGACAAATTCTTAAATGACTAACATTTTCACTGCAGAAAAAAGCACATGTTTTATGGTTAGCAGTGATGATACCCCCGTTCTGTTTCTAACAACAGAATGGGTATATTGCTTTCCAAAAAAATGTTAGAGCGTGCTTTACTGAACGTGATAAAATAGTATACAGTCAAGATGGAAACAACAGTGTACGTAGGTGCAAGTCCATGTTATTAGTTATTAGTAAAAGTTTAAAATCATTAATATACCTAACAGCAAGGACAGCATACAGTCATGTTTCTTTGAATTGTGATTACTTTTTCATGGGTAACATGCAAGAAAAACATAAGTTTTGCAATAGCTGGAAAAAAGCATGACTGTAATACCCTTGGGGACAAAGCTCAAAGATCACGCCCATATAGCTGGCAAAATGCTTGACGCTGGAGGACAGGTTTCCATGAATGTTTTCCAGGTCAGAGGACAGGCTGAGGGAGGCCGGATGTAAGATTTATTAAGCCAGAAGAAGTTTTGTGACATCCAGCATTTGAACCAGCCATCAGATGGGAACGTTTTTCTATGTCACTACCAGTTGGCAGAACATAACATTTGGATAACAGAGAAAATTAACATTGTCTTTACGAGTTATCTGACTCAAGGAAAGCATGTAAATAGAGGTAAAAAAAGGACCAAGAATCTACCCCTGGGGAACGCCACATGACAGAAGGGCTGAGGATGAGGAGAATAGCCAGCAGCTAATTTATGTACATTATCTCCATTAGTAGGGCCTTGTCAGTGGCACACCTAAAGTCAATAGATTGTAACACAGTGAGTCACAGTGTCTTCCAGGAGGAAGGTCAACTGCATGTCATCACACACAATACAAGAAAGGATTTCAGCAAAACGTTTGAGACACTGTATGCAATGTATATAGACCTTGTTCATACAATTGTTTTGACAAGAGTGCTGAATTTGTTCTTGAAAAATGTTTCACACTTCACATTGTCTTAAAGAAAAAAGTGTCACTTCCTCATATCTGCTCCTGCAATCTAAATGACCATAGTACACACCCAGGCAGTTCTACACATCGGTGCAGTAGTATACACATATATGTCTGAGCAGTTACAATCAAGCATTAGTTACAAGTTCCCAACAGGCAGATTATAGGAGGTGGCTGCAGGTGGTTGTGACACTCACTACTAAAGTTGTGGACATCTGTATATGACACAAGTGAGTGACTATCAGTGCATAGTGTCCCTAATCTGCTGTCACGACAAGTATGAAAACGTCCACCCGCCTTCATGGACATAAAAAGACATACAAAGACAAACACACACAAAAAGGTTTAACCTTTTAAATACACTTAGATATATATTTTTTAATTTTCCCCTTCTTTGGGTTTTTAAAATCGTCTTTTTCCTTGCAGTCTGACAGCATCAGTCATACAGTGGCTTGTTCCATTCATCTTCATTAAACTGTAGTTTATCAAGGCAACTGCTTAACAACTAAAAACACTGGCCATTCTTCAATCTTCTACTTTTCATCAGATTCCTCGTTGTAAATGGAAAAGATTTAAAACACAGCCATAGTGATTTCATGTGAGAAAAACACTCACCTCTACCACTTCCACTCCATGGCCCCTGTGGGAAAAGTATTACAATGTTTATAGTCTGTTGTAATGGTTAATTAAACGTGGCTGCTAATGAACAAGGCTTTCAATGTAACAAAAAAATCCAAAATAACAAATTAATGGTTTCCATAAAGAATTTTACAGTTCTACACCCTAATATTAAAACAGTCATTCTCACATGCTTTCTAATTTAGATTATCAGGATTGTGCTAAAATAAACTGAAATCAACATATTCCTCATTCAGTCTATTAATGGGTCCCACTTAAACATCCTCACAGGACCTCATTCGGTTTTGAAAATTAATAAATTATTTCTCACTGAGTTAAAAAAAAAAAAAAAAGCCAACTTACGCACAGAACTCTACAAAAGCGTCCAGGTTCATCCTCCTGCGCTTCTTGTCGCTGAGCCAGAAGCCGACCCTGCGTCCTGACATTTGGCCGTGTGTGGGGGGAACTCCAGCAGCCACACACACAGACAGGGGGGCGTCTCGCTCTGATCCATTCATCCCTCCCCTGTAAAACTTCTGCTGACACGCGTCGAGTTTTCCCAGTCTTTTAACAACACAGTATGAATCATGGTAATCGAAGTCCACAGGTGAAAAAGAGAGAGAGGGCCAGTCTAACTGATAAAGTCGCTTGACTTCCTCGTTGCTGCTGCCATCCAATTAAAGTGGCTGGGGCCGGTCATGGAGCAGCGCTGAACCAAAAACTGAAAGAGAAAGTAAAAATCCTCTCAGGGAAGTTACTCCATTAGCCTGCTTTCAGCAGCAGCACAGGCATGCCGTTTCCTATTATCTGACTTTTAAAAACACAACAATTATCGATTATTTGCGTACCTATATAGATATTTTAAGTAAAGTTCACCTGAGGTCACGAGGAGGAAGATGTCCCGCGGGTCCAACGCAGGTTTTGACCGACACATCACCATTTTTTCACCAGAGGGCCGCCTTTACCAAGTCGGTAAGAGACATTTTCTCTGATGTGTTAGCTAACCATAGCTCTGGAGCATGCTTACTGTACAGCAGAGGGATACAGTCATTACAAGGTGTACCTGCTACTGCTAATTCAAACACTAATTCAAACAATAGCGCTAAAAGTAAAGGTCAAGTAAAAATAGCTAGCTTGCCGGCTTATTTCAGGGCGGAGTACAGTTAGCATTTAAATTTAACACGTATTGATTACTGTAACAATACCTGTTACAGCAAAGCTTGCATTTTAATGTTATAGTTAACTTAATATTAAACTCCGTAGTTATTAATGTAAGCAGATAATGTAACAGTCGTTACATTATCTGGTGAAGTTTTTGTGAGTTTTATACATTATAACTACTTTTAGTGTTAAAAGTAGCCTGACGGAAAATAGTTCCTCCAAGTTATTTTCATAACTATGATACTGTGTCGGTGAAGGGGCAAACACAATTCTTTCCTCTCTTAACCACGAAAATAACCCAGCTACAATTAAAAAAAAAAAAAAGATTTTATTCTCTTATATTTTACTCATGTGTGCAGAGTATGCCTTCAAAGCCATCTCTCAGAGCGGGTTGACCTCCGTTGGGGTCCGGGGTACAGACGCCTCGGTAGTGGTCACACAAAAGAAAGTTCCGGTAAGACATCAAACACATCTAACATCTGATAATGATGATGATGATGAGGATGTGAGCTGAAGCCAAACAGTGAAGCCACATATGGCTTAAGCCATGTCAGCAAAAAACTTGAACAAGACACACTTACATGATAGTGCCTCAAACACGCATGTACTCACATTACAAGGCCACAGATGTCTTTATTTGGCCATTTTTCTCATCTCCTGTGTCAGTTTCAGCGTCTAGTCTGCATAGTTATTGATGTCAGGGAGTGTGCATGAGTCCAGATATGATTCAGGAGATCTAACTTTAAAATGCATGGCAAAGATTAAGCAAAATGTCATTATTTTTATGCTTTTTGCCTTCCCACAAAGCAAAAAAAAAAAAAAAATAGGCTTACCGAATGGCCAGAAATACCACTAAAATGCATAGACTTCTGTTAAGTAAGCTAACTTAGACTTATTGTCTTTGACTACACGTGCTTACCTGCGTAGTCACCACCCAAAGGCTAATTTTCAGTTGAGAAAATGTGTGGATTTCATTTAGCTGACTTCCTTTCCTCCCTGCAGGACAAGCTGCTGGACTCCTCCACTGTGACCAACATGTTCAAACTAACTCCTCGCATTGGCTGCGTGATGACCGGGCACAATGGTATGTATGTGCACAGCATGCGTATCGTTATAATAATGTGTAAGTTGTGTTGTCATGAACATGAACAAATGTGGAATGTAGAGTATGTGTCATTACGGCGTTGGTGGTGTTGTTTTTGTATGTAATTACACTTAAATCATGTTTTTCCTGTGCAGCGGACAGTCGTTCCCAGGTTCACCGGGCCCGAGTGGAAGCTGGGGAATGGAAGTATAAATTTGGTTATGACATCACGGCGGACGTGTTGTGTCGCAGGTTGGCTGATATCTCCCAGGTGTACACGCAGAACGCTGAAATGAGACCTCTAGGCTGCTGTAAGTGGGGACTTGCATGTATTTTCCTTTATTTGCGTGATGACTGTTCAGTTTTAGATTTGACGTCAGAGGCAATCAGGTATAAGAGCTTGCAATCAGTTATCAGAATGACTGTTTTTACAGCATGTGTTTCTCAGAGCACATATTTGAAACATCTCTCTCTCTCTGCCTCTGTTCCCAGGTATGATCATGGTGGCAATTGACCCCCAGCACGGCCCTGTCCTGTATAAATGCGACCCGGCAGGCTATTACTGTGGCTTCAGAGCCACGGCGGTTGGAGCCAAACAGACGGAAGCCAACAGCTACCTGGAGAAGAAGCTGAAGAAAAAGCCAGAACTGACCCACGACAGGACAGTGCAGGTAAAGTGAAGCCTAATGAAACACACTTTCTGTGAATTATTGATACGTTACATCCATTTTTAGTCCAAAGAAGAGTGATTCAGTGCTTGTAATGGCTGTTGGGTGGAATCTGAAGGATTGTCCTGCAAAAGAAAGGCTAAAGTGTATCAACAGCATCCCTGAATAAAACACTGGATCTCCATTTGTCACTATAGAGTATATTTTTGCATCCTATGTAAATAAAAACAAATATCTTATACAAAGTCTATCATAAAAGGCCTGTGTTCAAGCATGTTGGTCAGATGACTTACTTGAAGTCTGTTTTGCGGGGTGGACTAGGTGTTATTCAAGTGTTATACCTAACACTATACCTGTGTTACTGGTATAGTCACAGCCTTGAAGTCATTGGTCTCCCTTAGGAGTAGATCATCATAATAAAGTGTTGAATGTGGTTGTTTTTCTGTACCTGCTCTTTCTTTGTTGAGAAATCGTAGGCACACCCCAGAATAGCAGCCTCTGATGTATTTGGCATTTTATCTTTGTTACAATATCAACAATATCTTAGTGGTTGTTTGTCACTGAAGGAGAGGATGTTGCGTTATTTCAGCATCTCTGATTGAGATATAGGTGGTTTATTTAACATGCTACCTCTCTGGTCATTCTCTTGTGATAATGAACTGTAGCAGCCTTACTTATAATGCTGTCCTAAGAGTTTTACATTGCCGTTCACGTGACTCTGAGATTACTTCATATAGTATGACTGTTCCAGCTGCATGAACCTTGTTTATGGTCGGTTTTTAAAACATGTCTTGGGCCATCAGATCACTTGTGGACAGTGCTAAATACAAGTGTAAAATACCACTAATGCCGGCCTTATAACAAATGATTCTCAAGCGATTTCGGTGTCACAAACAAATGTCCAGTGTCACAATAAAATCATGACAGTTTTGCTGAAGTTGTGGCGTCCTCCTGTCATCTTGATTAGTTGGTGCAAGGTGGTCATAAAACTCATCCAAAGCTGTCTTACGTTGGTCTTATCATAGTAATGTTACAAAATAATCAGTAATGTTTAATACGATCAAAAGTCTTTTGTCTTGGCTCAGGCAAATCAATTACATGAACATGGTCTTTCTCCATTCTCATAACCAGTGTTGTGTCCACTCTTTTTCTTCTGGGATGTTTTCCAGAACACGTTAAACTAAAGCTCCTTATGTTTCTGCTTCATTGTTCAACAGTTTTTGTAAATTTCCACCATGAGCATGACGGGACATATTCGCAAAAGGAATCTTGTTGTAATCTTGCAAATAGTGACCCTGCAAAATCCCCAGTCTTATAATCTTATAGTCTATGACTACAGACTCTGACTTATTACACAGTGTCTTTAGATGTGAGAGGATGTGCCAGGCTTTAGTCTTTTCAAAGTCTACTGTATGGTAGGCATTATACCACCTCAGCATAAACCCCTTGCTGAGGTGGTCTAGGACACATTTGGCCTACATATCTTTTGTAGTGTAAACCCTAATGTGTTCTGATGCGTTCCCAAAAACTTGTGTCATCAATGTACAATGTGGTGTTACTTTTTTGTTTTGTACTGTTCCCTTTTGCAAGTTACAAATGACTTTGTCCAGCCAATGTCAACAGTTAGAATGGCCTGTACATTAATATTTGTTCTTGAGCCATTTTGTTTTATTTGATAGCATTTGCTAACAAGTAAAAAAAAAAAAAATCTGGCTAAAAGGTCAAATCTGGCTTAACTTTTTAGTTGAAGTAGTGTAGACAGTCACAAAAAGTGGTAAGCCAGACAGCTTGGAGGCACACAGTAGGCACAGATGTAGACAACGATGTGCCTCGATTGTCCACTTGCAATCGGCCCAATTTTAAAACAAACTATAAACAAGGCTACAGCTACAAATCACCCACAGAATGCCAGAGAGTTAACCATCATTCAGCAAAACTAATGAAACCTTTTGGATGCCTTGCAAAACATCCGTGTTATAGTAAACACACTTGAAACAGCATTTGTTTTTATGTCCTTTTGTCCACTGCTAAATTTCTCAGTGTTACTTTGAGTTCCTCCTCTCCTCCTGCACCTTGTCAGTGGTGCTACTTTTACTTTTAAAATCCTCTTTAATGTTCTTTCCTGTATATTTCCCTTCTGTCTTTCCAGTTGGCCATTTCCTGTCTGTCCTCGGTCCTGTCAGTGGATTTCAAGGCCTGTGAGCTGGAGGTTGGCATAGTCACCAAAGAAAAACCTAAGTTCAGGTAACTTCACTCACACAGTTGGTGTTTCAAATAGAGATTTACTACATGGATTATGACTGATGTTCTGCTGTAAGTGTTCTGCTTATACATGTATTTATACAGCATTTTAATCTTTCTGCTTTGAAGAACTTTACATGGCCATGTCTGGCTTAGATCAACTTTCTTTGTGCTTGTTTCTTTTCCTGTTATTCCTCTTTTCCTCCCTCCTCTCCTTCCTGCAGGACGCTGTCAGAAGCAGAGATTGAAACCCACCTGGTTGCCATAGCAGAGCGGGAGTAGAGGCGCCCTCACAAACATCGGTCTGTGATTTAGCACACTGTTTTATAGTCAGTGTGCTTGATTTAGTCCAGTTTAGCAACACTGTTCCAAACAATCTGAAGACAAAAGTACACAGTCTCTCACCTGCGTGTCCAGGCAGATTAATCATGCGCATCTGATGAAGAAACTGTGTTATAAAGGGTCGATATAGGCTTGATTTGTAGTGATTTAACACATATCTCCAGTGGGCTTTTTTTTAAAACAGTTCTGTTTAGAGAAAGTAGTGCAACTTTTAAGTTCTGATCTTGCACCTTAAAATGACTAGCTGACTTGTTGGATGCTGGTTTAAATGTGTGTGCAATATTTTTCATACAGCTTTGTTAGGACTGTATGTTCATAACACCACCATCAAAGATCATAATAAAACTGTCCCTGGGAGTCATAGTCAACACTTTTTTAAGCAACTCTCACAATAAATCTGAATACAAAGAAGACTGAACAATGTCGTGTGTTGATTTAAATTGAGTGTACCAACTTCTGTCTCTAAAACGGGTAGATACTTGTAGTTTATACAAATATCTCAGTGAAGTGCAGTTATTCTTTTTGATCAGCCTGGTTTAGGTACCAGGTCACTTAAGTGTTTTAGAGATCAAAGATCCACACCTTATTCCACCCAATCGTATCATTGTGGATTTGGACGTGTCATGAGCATGAACTAACACCAGGATTTGCACAGACATTGACAAAATTTATTGTCCTAAATAGAGTAATGAGGGCATCACAAGTACTCATGTGTTCAGTTATGTTAGCAGCAACAATAGCAGAATTAATCTTAAAGAAGTAATCATAGTTTATCAGTATGTATGTATGTGGCTTTTCTGCCCATTATTTACTGTGGGGTATCCTGAGCTACTTCATGTTACCACTAGATGGCAATGCTGTGCCGGCTTCCAGCCTCCTCTGAGTATTTCATAACAGAATGTGATGTTTCTCTTTGTACTTTTCTATTTAGAGAAATCTATTTTGATTCTTGTAAACAATTACACTTTCAAGTCTTTGGAGATTGTGTGTCTGTGTGTGTGTCACACAGCCAATCGTGCCATTCCATCTTGTTATGTGTCCCTCTGTGTGTGCGTCTGTTACTCTACCAGAACCACCCACGGTGACCCAACAGTTACAAAATGTCACCTGGCATTCTGAAAGGATAAGTATTTCCGTGCTCAGCCATGCACGCACATATTCACTCTTAACATGGACACTTACAATGACAGAGAACAGCAGTGTGTTTATGCTTTTACTTTATTAAAAGTAGAGCGGAAACAGATCACATGAATATACTGTTAGTTTACAGATGTTTGGTACTTTATTTTAAGTTAAACCATCATCCTACATTCTCTATTTGACACCAACAAAAATGTTCTTTACTTACCAGCGAAGCAGTTTCGCAGTATTTACTGCCTTGAAATTATCTTAAACAAATCTGTACCATTGCAATATCTCTGTGGTAGCCATGTGACAATACACATCATTTACATGTTGTTATACTGCAGTAGTTTCCTGTAGTTTGTGCTTTATCCTGTTTGTTGTTTGTGGGCTCTCTTTGCTTCTCTTTTCTGTCGTCTTTCCCCACCATCCCCCAACTGGCCCCAGCAGGTAGCTGCAACCCGCTGCAACCCTATTAAACGGCAGTTCTTCCTTCCCACAGTCGCCAAGTGCTTACTCATAGGGGTTGTTCAGATAATTGGAATTTCCCTCTTAATATTTCAGGGTCTTTACCTTAGCCCCTGGAGATAACTGTTGTGGTGAACTGGTGCTATATAAATAAAACTGATTTGAATCGAAAGTGAGGTCATTTAAAAACTGACCTGAACTGAGAAGAGGGATATTTAAAGAGTGGCTCCTCATTATGTTTGCAGACACAATAAGGATTTAGACAGAGCATCAAAAAGCTCTGCTAGTCTTGTTAAAGCTCTTAGTGCATGGTCCTAAGTTGCATTGATAGGCTTCCTAATTCCTTTAAGTGTCTATTGTCCAATTACTTTATGGGCAGGAGCATTTATAGGCTCGTTAGATAACAAAAGGTTGTGTATAAAGGTACAAGTGTTGGCACATAAAATCTTCTGACCTGTTTTAATTTCATGCCAACAGGTATCTGCTGTAGTGTAGAGTGTGTGTGTGTGTGTATATATATATACACACACACACACACACACACACACACACGCTACACACATTGTTTTCACATAAGTCAAAGAGTTTTGGCAAAAGAAAAGTTTGGTATTTTAACTGGTAAACTGCCCCATATTTCAGTCTTCATCCTCATGACTGCCACTGCATGCACACGAACCTGGAAAAACAGAACACAAAGGAGAACCTTGTCAACAGCAGCAGGCTTTCAGTTAACATAAATGCAGAAAAGGAAATGAAAAGGGATAAAAGATGCTGTCACCATGTTGTCAGGGGCATAAAATCTGCAGTCAAGAAGTTGTCAATATGCTACTTATACTTAATGAGTGGATCCATACTGGAAAAGTAGCTGGCGTGCTGGAACCTTTACATCATCATTTCAGCAGCTGGCTTTTAGATGCTTCCTTCCAGCAAAAAATCTGACTGTTATAGACTGTATATAAAAGATGGGCATGGTCATCATAAAGTCACTGACTGGTTAGTGAACTCCTGTTGTGAAGCCTCAAGCTGAGCATTTACACCTCAGTCGGACTGACAACATGAACGGTCTCTTCTGTTCAAGTGTATAACAGACCGAGGTTTGTACAACAGTCAGACGGGTCCCTAATACTGAACCAGCTAAACTGAACTTGCCATTATTAATAATAAGACTTTGATTTTCTAACTGTAATGACAAAATGTCTTTCATGAAAAAGACCAATCTACACTTGAGATTACTTGGGGACTTGCCACATAGTAGGACAGAGAAAGAGGGAGGTGTTGTTTTAAGCAGTTTTAAAATGAATGACAAATTTAAAGATTTTCTAGTGACAAGAGAAAAATGTAAGTGAAGCTTTTTGTGGGAAAAGAAACATGAGAGACAGTTAATTCCTATTGAAAAAGGTATTAATTGTATTAGTGCATGAGTGAAGTAGATCTTTAAAGCCTAAAAACAAAGAATTTATAATGTTCTATAAGAAAAGAAACACCATCAGACATGATTATACTACATAAGACCACTACCCTTTAAGTAAAAATATATTAGTTTATGATGCCATCCTTTAATTCATGAAGTTATTATTAAAAACTGTGTGTTTTATAAGACTGTAAGAAGAATTGAACAAGCCATTTACATATATATTTTTTCATAAACTGCTTTAAAGTCTTTATCTTAAAGCCTGGACCCCTGCCCACTGCTTCCATATACATGTATTGTATTGTAAGATGTTGCCCCTTTTGCATTTTTGACCTGATTTATACTCAGATACCGCCCAAGTATCTTTGCCCACCTCCTCTCCTCACCATACACCCTTCGCTTCCATCTTGCCCCATGCGTTTTCTTCTTCTACCTCACCCCTACACACACACCACTTCTCCTCTCTTGGCCCCTTCATCCTTCCATAAATCCCAACCCTCCCCTTCCTCAGTCACCTTCACCTCACAGATGTCCTGCTCCTCTGTCTGCTCTGGCCATACCTCAGTCACTACCTCCACCTGTTTCTTACCTCCTTGCCTGAACTCTTGCAGCTCATACTCCTCTGCATCACATTTCTCCTTCCTCTCCCCCATCACTCCCCCACTATATGAAATGTTGACCCTGTGGCTGGTGTCTCCTGGTACTGGGAGTGCCTGCCAAGCTAAATGGGCCCAGAGCATTGGCTATGTCTGTGTGTGTCTGTGTGTCTGTTGGGTCACAGCGTGGGGATTAGGTGTGTGTGAGTGATTGAGGGTGACAGCGGCCCTAGCATTAGGTGCCCTGTGGCAGATTTCGTAGGCCTGTTTTAGACACACTAAGCTGGATTTACCAGCAGCAGTGTGTCAGCAGTGATGCAGCCTGCCTGGACCTCCTACAGAACACACACACACACACACACACACACACACACACAGGACCTAACAATCCACCTATAACCAGTCTTGATTGTCCCATTAACCCTCTCTCTATGTCCATCATTTTGCTCTCCATAACTTCCTGGTTTATTGGCGTGTCTTACTGTGACAACATCTCTAAATTCATTCGAACCTTTTCACACTCAGCAGCACAGTGGACTCCGTGATGTGTGCAGGCCACTGTAGCATGCACTAAGCGTCCCCTACATCTTGACCCCAAAACAAACAGTAGGGTTCAGTCACACCAGGATCTGTGACAGAGAACGTCTACACAGAATTCAGTTCATTTCAGTGCAATCAGTGGCTTCCATTACACCAGTGAATGAACTTTTACATTTACAATTTAAAGTTACACTTTTGATGCATATAATGCCATTAAAAGGGCACTTTTAGTCCCTACTGATTCACTACTTGGCTGGCAAAGGGATGCATAAGAAAATTGGTGTAGCATGTAGTCAGGTCCATGACCATCACACTATGCTCATGATGTAACCTCTGACTCTTCTGGAGTGGCTTTCTGGTCTTTAAAAGTGTGACTGGTAAAACATGGGGTTAGCAATACAGTACACACATGCAAATGTGTAAATACATGTCACAATGTGCAAGGTAAACTGAATCTTCTGAAAACCCGTCCAAAGCCATATTGTGTTTCTCCTGCAAAGTGTATCTCCGTTGTATGAAAGGTACTACATGATTGAAAATGTAATTATGCTTCTTCTTTGCAGTTCAGTAGCATGCTGGGTAAATTGTTGTATATGTGTGGTCACACTGTGTGAGGGCATGTGGGCCCACTGTGGCCCCCTCATTCTGCACATGTGTATTGATGCTTGATTGTGTGTTTCGTTGTGATACTCGTGCACCACTATGTACAAACCTTTGTTCTTCTGTGCGAGTGTTTGTGTGTGTGTGTTTGTGTGTGCACCAGTATGTGTGGTGTGTGTGTGTATGATTGTGTGTGTGTGTGCTTACTCCCAGATCTCTGTTACAGCCTGTCCATTGTGAACAGGAGTGTTGAGCAAGATCCTGACCCACCGGTGGGTACTAATCACACACATTCCTCGGGATTAAACGGCCAATTAACAATAAGAGAGCCATTGTAGCCCTGTCTCCTTGTGCGTCACAGTTAAAAGGTTTTGTGTGTGTGTGTGTAAGTGTTGCCAGCGAGTGCGTGCGACTCTGTTTGTGTGTGCGAGTGCATGTGCAAGGTGCTTTTTTGCTGATCAAAAAAAAAGACTCTTTGTGTTCATGCACTGATGTATTGCACTATTAACATGAAATCGATGGCTTCATAACTGAGATTAAACAGAAACTGTGTGCAGCGTAAAACCAGTGCAGTGGATAGAGAAAGGGAGAGAGAGAGAGATGTTCTGTAAGTCACAAGATGTGTGTGTTTTGGCACAGTGTTCTTAATGATGCAAGTTAAACCAGGGCCTATTGAGGCAACAGTGGCAGGTCCACCTTGCCTTAATACAGAGCAATTAAATATTCCATTTTATTCTATTCTGTTCATTAGTATATGCATTTGTGTGATGCTGTGCATGAAGTGTGTCTGCACATAATACTGTATATGCTACCGTGTGTGTGTATGCATGAATGCGTATATAAATGGCGTCTTCATTTTAATAGCTGTATGTGTATGTGTGTGTGTGCATAGGGTGGGTGTATGCATCAGTGTGGCACGTGTCGGAGTGTGGCTGAGGATTAGCGAGGCTCAGGGCCTGTTGCTCCACTTCCATGATTACTACTGCTGTCTACTGCCATATGGGCTGGTGGGGTTGCGGGAGGGGGGGG
>VUQI01062605.1:2148-39485 GCA_015106735.1 Paratilapia polleni | reverse complement strand
ATTTGGGGGGGGGGGGTTGGGGGGGGGGGGGGGGTTCAACCTACTGTACCACGCTACACACACATATACACACACAAACTCAACTCACCCCACCTTCATCCACCCGCTGCAATAATGTCCCCCTTCACCATCACACCAGCACACACACATGCTCCCAAAACACATGCCCAGCAGGCACACACACACACACACACACACACACACACACATTCAGTCTTTTCTAAAGCAGTGTATAAAAAAACATGCATGAATGCACATATGAGCTTTGTTTAAACTAGCTGACGCCTGTGTTTGTGTGTGTGTGTGTGTGTGTGTGCTACATTAGGGGGACTCAGTTTCCCTTTGGGGACAAAAAGCATGTTAATATAGCGTAAATCATAAACCCTTTAGGGCCAAGACTCAGTGTAAGCTGTGGATAAGTTCGAAAAAGTAGTGGCTAAGGTTATGGTACACGATAGTCTCCAGTCCTCTAAAGTAATGGCAACATGACTATGTGTGTGAGATAAAACCCCCCTCCCCTTTTTCTTTGGTGCATATAATGTATGCACAATCTTAGTTCTGAGCACAAATTGCACAAAATGTTTGTAGCCTCTTTACCTTAAAATATATATTGTGAATTGGCACTATATAAATAAAACTGAACTGAATTGAACTGAAGTGCACAGGCTGCTGTATAATGTTAAACACTATGTATTAGTGCTTTTAAATTAGCAGTGTTTTCACTCTTCTTATAATCTGACAAAAATCATACATTTTGTATGACTTAAAATCAGTTACTTTTAGCAAATGAGAAATAATAATTTTGCTATAAAGAAAGCTTACCTCAAATAACCAGTTAACATGATGTACACTATGTATTGGACATTTAATTTGCATTTCGAATGAGCTGGTTTTTATTTGTGATGCAACCCTTTTCAGAGGTATTATTTACTGAAATTTGTGTTCACTTCAAGTATTAAAATAAAATGTTTTACCATTGCTCAATAACATTTTGGATATGAAAATCCAGCCACAATTTCGCAGCTACTACAAGTGTATGAGTATGAGGACATGAACAGGTGTTCAGCATACTAAAACCTCAGACAGTGGTCAGGAGGGGGCTAAATGATGGCTGTTACACATACACACATACACACACAGACACACACACACACACACACACACACACACACACTCCACCTGCTGCTGTCTGCAGTTGATTAGAGATCTGTCTACCAGAGAAGACAGCAGGACACACATGCACGCATCAGGGGGTCTGCAGTCTGTGAAATTGATCAAGATGCTGGCCAGACATTATTTACAGATGAAGTCATGGTCAGACTGATCCTCCCTCTTCTGTCACATGCACTTTGCGCCTCCACAGAGGACCCTAAGGAGGCTGGAGTGATGCACAGCTAGCTTCTTTTTTTTGTTTTATCTAAACAGACCGCATCCTGTTGTAATGCATTTCAGTACATCAGCACCACTCAGCCTGGAAATTAACTTCGAGCATATTGTATGTTATTTATAATTACATTAATCCCATCTGTAAATGACTGTTTCCACCTGCTTGCATGTGTGGTAATAAAACAAATTTAACCTTAAACTATTCTTAAAACAATCGCTATAATTCATGAGCCTGAGAGTCATTACCCTGTTCAAACATAGGGCCTCAGTTTGCTGTGGCCATATCATGGACGTGGAAAAATAATGCGATCCGGCAATTAACATGGAAAAAAGTCTTTACTCACATTTGATAAAAGCTGGAAGTGTGAACAAAAGGCATTTAAAAATCACATGGGAATATGTTTGTATTTTTTTTTTAATGCCATAAATAAAACATTAGTTTCTTCCAGGCCTTATTTGCCATAAAAAAACTTCATCTGGTACCATTTTTAAGAGGATGCCAAGCATGCTGAATAGGTCACCTGCTATATATATAACTAAAATAGATGCAGGATTTGTTGTGCTTCATTTTTGTTGCATCAAATTTGGTAGAGTTGCAGCTAGAAATTTTTGGAGCAGCTCATATGTATCCATATATATGTAGTACCATAGGTGCAAGTAAACTAAACAGACAGCCCTGGACTATATATAACCTTGTTGGTTATATTTGTTGAGTGTATACAGTGCTTAACAAATTTATTAGAATGCCTGTCATAAAAACGAGAAAGACCATCCAGCATCACCAAGTGTTTTCATGTGGACTCTTTCCTTTTCAGTGAGTTCTCGATGTTTTACCATTTTGAACAGGAGTGAGGAATTTCAAACTGAATTCACGTTTTTAGACCCAAATTTGATGGGTATAAACTGGACTTCTCTGAAAAGTGAGAAATGAATCAAGCATAACGTTCAACCACTAAAACTCATTTTTCTGTTTAGAAATGCAAGTAAATAACTGTAATTTGGCATCTTAATCAAAAAATAATAATAATGTGCTTTACTATTTTTTTCTGCTTTTTTGTAAAACAGTAAATTTGAAAATTCATGGATAACAACAATAATTATATTTTAGCATTAAAAATATCATTTGGATTAAAGAGCTTGCGCCTACTGGTGGATTAACCATCACAGAAACATAAAAAGTGATTTTGATAATTACCAATGCTGTTAATTTAGGGCAGCTGTGGCATAAACCTTACACTGGGTGGTGGTCTAATAAATTTGTTAAGCACAGTATGTTATGTATGCTTATATATATATATGCACTTCATTATATAAGCGTTCACAGTCTGAGTTTATCTTTAGCCTAGACCCATGACAGACTGCGGATAACCCAAATCTCTCTAAAAGGACGCGCACACACAAGCCCATGCATATGCATACGTATACACTAATGGCATGCAAAAGCACTGTAACAGCAGGACCATTCAGTGTAACCTATACACAGCTGTAACTGTATGAAATGTAAGCGATATACAGAGAGACACATGGTCTGACCTGGACTCACGCAGAGTAATCCTCACATGACTCAAATGAGGAGTTAGCATACACTGACCTCAATACATACACTCCCACGCCCGTATCCACAGCTAGATACAAACTCATAAAACAGATGTAGTATGAACACATGTTAAAACAAATAAACAATACCAACTGTGAGTGGCATTCTATATGAATAGCCTAACTTGTAAATCTAAAAACATGAGAGGCTGCACAACATTGACAGTGGGACCCTGAGAAAGCTCAGACTAGGTCTGTCCCAACGCCCCTCCCATACTGCCCCTCCATCTGCCTCTCTCTCTCTCTCTCTCTCTTCTTCCACTTTTTTCTGCCCTGTTTTATCATCACACTCCTCTACTCTTCCTTCCTTCCTTCCTTCTACCCCACCCCATCCACCCTAACTTTCCGCCCAGCTTCCTCCGGTTATAGAGTTTTGACCTCCACCAGTCCCCCACAATAAGCCCACATTCTTTCCTTCTCATTTGTGTCTGCCTGTAAGGCAGCCTGGCCGCTCGCACTCTCTCTCACACACACACACACACACACACACACAAACACCACTGTGGCCCTCTCTCTCAGCACTGCTCCTTCCTGTCCTATAATGTTCAGTTACCTTATCAATATTGATCAATCCAGCCACAGAACTGAAGGTCCGGCTCTGTGTTCCAGTGCAGTGAGCGCTCGGTTCGCTCCATCCACCCTTCCTCTGTCAATCTGGCCACAAACCCCTCTTTCCTCCCTTTATCCCGAGGTAAGATACTTACTTTTCAGATAAAGCATATTATGATAAATCGGCTGAACTCTGTGCGCGTGTGTGTATGTGTGTAACTGTCACACACACACACACACACAGACACAGACACACACACTATAAGCACACAGAGTGCACACAGACATACAAAAATGCACTGTGTATCGAACAATATGATGTCAGAGTACTTAACAGCTGGGAAAATGCGTGTGTGGAGGGTTAGTGTGTCTAAATCACGCATGGGTGTGTGTGTGTGCGTGTTTTAGGCCTTTTTGGATGTGATGGTTTTTGGTCTGTGTCATGCTACAAATGGCTCAAAAACAGCTTTTCATCTGCACCTTAAAAAGCAAATAAAGGGTTGGCAGCAAACAGTAAGAAAATATGGTTTGCCAGCTGTGTCAGCAGAGGAGGATTCAGGGAAAGGACTGGCTGCAAAAGAAATTTCATTTTCTATCAATAAAAAGCCTCGGGAAAATTTCATTAGCATGATTGTTCAGAAGCCATGACTGAGTGAAACTTCATTTCAATTCCAGTTTGAAATCCTTTTCTATTTTTGATCCGTTGGAGTTATTGCACCACTGAGTCAACATGAAATATTCAGCATCACACAGATATACATGCAAGCACTGAGCAAATGGATGAGGATGAAGATTTCATGTCTGAGTATTTTTCTTTTTTTTTTTCTTTAACTATAGCTGCCTAGAATGAATGAGTTTGCTCTTGGCTTCTCAGTTTATTGAAGGACTTTCGCTAATGAAAAAGGATGAGAAAAATAGTGGAGCATATGGGCAAATGCTCTCTAACAAAGTGGGATGGAAGTTAAGGTCAACAAGGGGAATAAAAGAGTTTGGAGAAAATGAAAACTAAATGAAAATACAATGGCAGTGTTTACCTTTGGGACATGTATGCGTGCTTGTTTCAAAATGGGATGTTTATGAAATGCTGTGTCCCCCCATGTGTGTGTGTGTTAGTGTGTGTGTGTGTGTAGGAGTATAGATTAGATGCACTAAGCCTCTTATGTGATGGTTGCCCTTAATTTGCTTCTGCTCTGGGTCCTAGTGCATCCAAACCACCAGCATCACGTAACAATTTCCAAACAAACAACCCAGAAAACATCACTTGTCATGCAACAATAAAATACACTGTTTTGAATAAGAGCATTAATATACAGACTGGTACCTTAGGGAGGTCTTATGCACATTTAAGAACACAATTTTAAAATTCACAAATCAAATTACTTGGGGGAGAAATATAATGACTGGATTAAATAAATCTGAATAAATTAGTCATTTGTATTTCCTAATGTTTGTGTTATTAAAAAATATGGATGCAGCAGTATCGGTACCTTTTTAAAAAAAAAAAATTTCTTTGCATATGGTGTAGTATTTACAACCTAATGAGCAAACTGCTGACTGCTTATTGTAACTGGCAGAATATTAGGAACTTAAGAGTGTAATTTACCATAATATTTACATTACAAAATGTATAATTAATTACTTTTATTGTAAAGAAAAAGAATTTACAGCTATGCTTTATAGCCATATACAATTCCAAATATAAATGCGTCATTTATAATTAGCACGCACAGTAGGCTCTTTATACTTTTGTACGTGCTTGAATATGTTTTCGCCTAATAAACTACTAATTAAATGCAACTTATTTCTTCTGTTATTATCTCATCAAATGTAAAAAGGTTGCTGCTGCCTAAAAAGGCCATTTAACATATAAAAATTCTAAAACATTGTATTTTATGTTAGCTTATAACATGTAAAAATGTTCTGAAGAGTCTGAGGGAAGCAGGTGCGAAGGGAATGCGCGTGCACAGCACTGTTGCGCTCGCGCCCTGATGGTCTCCCTATTCCCGCCGTTTGTTTTTTGTTTTTTTTTCTGTCAGTTGGAGGTCTCGAGACACTCTTGTCGCCAGACTCCCCACAGTTAGCTCCTTTAGTTCTCCTGCTAGCAGTTAGCTTTGTTCAAACTGTCCTAGCAACAACCAAAGACAACAACTAAATAAATAAACAAACAAACAAGGCGTACCTGGATGTGGAGCAAGTCAAGCGTCCACTGAAGACGCGCCGTATCCAAACAGTGAGCAGCGCACACACAGGAAGGCCTGCCACACTGAAACAGCTACACACACCTCAGCAGGTGAAGATATTTTATTCTGAGATTTGGAAACGTTCAAACACGCCGGTAAAGTACTCTCTGTGGCTCTGTGTGTGTCTTTATATCTCCTGCTTTGGCTTTACAGAGCTAGATAAACCCCTTATACAGTTTGGGCTGTAGCTACATGGGTCTGTGTGTGTGTGTGTGTGTGTGTGGATTTTAAACTATAAGAAATCCGATTCAATTAACAAGCGCAGAGAATCGGCTTTGGACACTGTGAAATTGTCTCGCCGCAGAGGATGGCACAGGCCAAACTAGCCCCGGGAGGAAAGACACAACTCGGCCATAATAAACATACACCGGATCTGACAAAATAAACAGAGACAAAAGGAAAAATCTGCAAGAATGCTGTGTAGAAATTAACACGATAACGAAATAACGTCGGACATGGCGCCAATACCTATGAATAGAGTGAGATACAGAAAAGCCTTTTAGAAACTATACAGGCCTATGTACAAACCTATTTTCCCTTCTATTTCAGGGTTCTATTGGCCCACCTGTTGCCTGTTTCTTACCAAAAATTTGTTACTGTCATCTGATTTCGCATATTACCCCCTCAGAATACATTATCAGTTACATATTAAATATTTCTAATGTAGGTACAGGCCTAGACGAGGAATTGACCAATAAACTATGTAAATCAAATAATAAAACTAGGTTCAAGCTATTATTATTATTATTATTATTATTATTATTATTATTGATTATAGTGAAGGAATGGATAATTGGTCCGGAGGCAGCATGTCGGGGATCATAAGGGGATTTAATAGCAGAACAACGCGGTCTTTGTGCTGCTTTTAATCCGGCCTGTACCCCCTTCTCTGCCTCTCAGTTGCTCTACCTCTGCCTCCACACCCTGGCAGGGTCGCCCAGTTATTTTAGGGAGGCCAATTTCGAAAACGGTTTAGAACAATAATAATAATTTTTTTTCAAAGAATATCTTGAAAATGGCCCCGATTGTTGTTGGGATTCAGTTCAGTAACTGTAAGAGGTAGGCTAAACTTGTCAAGTGACTATAAAAGCGAAAATAGTTAAAGCTCTTTTTCTTTTTTGTTGTGTTTCACAGTAATTTATATATCGTTATGTAGCCTGCATATCAATAAGTGTCTGTTGCTGCTGCAACGAGACTGGATTATTGCTCAGATGCTTTGACATTTGATAGAATAGGTACATGAAATAAACACGGAACTATTTAAAAAGTCGTGCTAAATTATCAGCCTCTAAAGAGGGACAACTTGAATACATAATGAACAATATGTAGATGTGTGTGTGTTTGCGTGGGCGAGTGCGCAGACAGAGAGAGAGAGAGAGAGAGAGAGAGAGGAGGGAGGGCTCTGGGTGTCTACTTGGGTAAGAAGTTACTTCTAATTAGCCAGTCTCTTCTCGCTCGCCTCACTTGTCCACCCTGCAGATCAGCATCCTCTTCTTCTGCGTTACCAGGGACCACAAAGGCCCCCCCTACAATTTTCACCATCCATCAGACCGCAGGCAACAAACTGCTGTGGAGCTGCCGCTGCTGCTTTTTGGCATCTTTCACCTGGTGCGCACCGCAATTACGCACGACTTTGATGAAGAAACTGACCGGTCTCGATTAGTGAGCTGTATTGTTTTTAATGTGGTGTCTTGACTTATAGCATTAGGCGGACTTTAGCTCCCGTTGACCTTCTTATTTGAATAGAAGAAGCATATCATCTACGTCTAGTCCTTTAAACTGCTGTGGTTTTACGCGTCAGGTGAAGACAGGTGTAAAGGCGGTTACTCCTGCAGTTAGACAAGAACCAAAGGTGCCTGGCTCCAAGGTACTAAGTCAGAGTAGCCTGTAAAGATAGTTGAGGAGAAGACCGTCGCTGGAAAATTAAAAATTATTAAAAACAACTTAGGGACAAACATCCTAGGAAAAGGAAAAAACAGAGGGAGGGAGTTAGAGAGGGGAAAAAAAACTAGAGAGAGAGAGAGGAAAGGAAGAGAGAGATAGATACACCCCCTGGAGACTAGTTAGGAGACCCGGCCCCCGGTCTGAGAGAAGGAGAGAGAGAGTGAGGGAGTGAGGGAGTGTTTTAAAGCCGGCAGGAGGCATGATGTCCTACATTAAGCAACCCCATTACGCCGTGAACGGGTTAACGCTGTCCGGCCCGGGCATGGATCTGCTCCACACCGCCGCCGTTGGATATCCCAGTAAGTAATGGCCTTTGACTTCTAATTGTGTATGTTGGATCTGTTTAAACCTGTCGTTTCTTTCATATCTGATTTTAATTTTTAAAAAAGAAGAAAAAAGAAAAGAAAAAAAGATACTGAAACTGAAGGAATTCACAAATATTTGTTTTATATAACCTATATATTGCGCAAAAATTACGGTAAAAAAAAGACTACTTCACTTGCATTACATATTTTAAACTTTATCTGTAAGGTTATATTTATGATTAATAAATATAATGAATATAAGTGTCTGCTGCTCCATCTATCAGAACATGTGTTCACTTGACCTATAAATTCAGCGGATTATAGAGTCAAAAAACAATGAAAATGTGTGAGAATAGAAAGGCCGCCTGTTCTCACACAGAATTAAAACCATATCCAATCTGTTGCTCTTACTATGTAACCTATTTACAGAAGGACAGTCATTGTATTTCATTTTGTGGCATAATGTCTTTCCATGAATGAACACTTATATTGTTTATACAGGCCGATACGTTGTGATCAGCATCCGCCACCGTCGAGAGGAGAGTTCGAATGAAAAGATGACAGAAGGCGTGTGACAGAGCTCGGCCTTGTGGCAGATTAAAAGTTTGAAACTTTAAAGTAGGTTTTTAAAAGTCACAATCCCCGATGTGGAGTGATTTCGTTTCGTTCTTTCTATTTTTTCGATTCGCACAGTTTCATATCAGAAATATTAAAAAAAAACATCAGACCTGTTGTATCAGTTTACTCGATCTAGTAAAAATACCTCAATCACGCGCACATCGTTTTTTCTCAACGCCACATAAAAGATGCTAATATGGAGATGAAAACTACTGAATGAACTTTAAAACACTCGCTTGTTATTTTTTTTACAAGATATGTTTAGTATGTCTACAAAAATCGACGTTGTCGGGCAGCTTATAAAATGTGAAACGAAGGCGTAACGGTGCGCCAATGTTTAATATAGGCTGCGAAATCAAGAGAAAACACAAAATCTGCTTACTTTATTTGTTCTATGCGTTTTTATTGAAGTACCTTAAATATAGATTTGAATTTTATACTATTTTCAATTGATCGGCCTGTTAAACGGTAAAAAACACAGTCTTTTTATGTGTTAAATGTTTATACCAACTCTGATAAATGGCCTTTATACCGATAGGCCGCTTTTGCTGCAGAATTCTTTAGATATAATATCAACGTAGTCTAATTTTAACGAGGCGATAATAATAATAATAATAATAATAATCTTTTTTATAGGCACCCCGCGTAAACAGCGTCGGGAGCGCACCACCTTCACGCGTGCGCAGCTGGACATCCTGGAGGCTCTTTTTGCCAAAACTCGCTACCCAGACATCTTCATGAGGGAGGAAGTGGCGCTCAAGATCAACCTGCCAGAATCTAGAGTCCAGGTAACACTCATTATACAGAAAATTGTACTCATATATTTTACTCTTTTGGCAGCCCAAAAAAGCGAAATGTCCAGCTCTGTCTGCGCGCGTGTGTGTGTGTGTGTGTTAGAGAGAGACACATACAGAAAGAGAGAGAGAGGATGAGGGGGTGTGGGGTCCTTATAAGAGCAGCTTTTACATGTTTAATAATTTTCATCAGTTGCTTTGATAGTGAAATATTTATACTTTACTTCCTCTCTGATGCTCCCTTGCTCAAAGGTCTGGTTCAAAAACCGCCGTGCCAAGTGCCGCCAGCAACAGCAACAGAGCACAGGTCAGTCCAAGCCACGGCCTCCTAAAAAGAAGGCATCCCCTCCTCGTGAGGCCAACACCGAGGCCAGTGCCAACCCCACCAACGGACCCTACAGCCCTCCTCCCCCTCCTCCAGGCACCGCAATCACCCCCAGCTCCAGCTCTGCTAGTGCCACTGTGTCCATCTGGAGCCCAGCCTCCATCTCTCCGCTGCCAGACCCCCTGTCTGCTTCTACCACCCCCTGCATGCAGCGCACTACCACCTACCCCATGACCTACACCCAGGCCCCAGCCTACAGCCAGAGCTACGCAGGCTCCTCCTCCTATTTCACTGGCCTGGACTGTAGCTCCTACCTGTCTCCAATGCACCCACAGCTGTCAGGCACTGGAGGGGCCCTGAGCCCCATCACAGCCTCCTCAATGGGCGGGCCCCTCAGCCAGTCCCCGGCCTCGCTCTCCTCCCAGGGCTACACAGCCGCCTCGCTGGGCTTCGGAGCCGTCGACTGTCTAGACTACAAAGACCAAACTGCCTGGAAGCTCAATTTCAATGCCGCTGACTGTCTGGACTACAAAGACCAGAACTCCTGGAAGTTCCAGGTCTTGTAAATAACAGGAAGTGGGACATGGGGAGGGAGGGAGGTAGAGGGAAGAGGTACGATATATATATAAAAAAAAAAAAAATCTAAGTAGGTTGACAAAAACCAAGATTACTTTTGGTATGTTTTCAAAAAGGAGGAAAACTTGGGACACAGAAATCTCTCTAATCACAACAGTTGAAGAAGTAATGAGCTGAAATAACCTCTACGTTTTTGTTGTTTCGGAAAAATATCAGTGGAAGTAAAGTGGTGTGTTTGGTGATTGTAACAAAGAAATGACAGTAGTGTTTAAGCAACATAGAAATCAGCCTTGAAATCAAGGAATGGCCACATGTAAGGAAGACAAGACTGATATATGTACAATAAAATCAGTTTTCCTTTTGATTTGACTGATAAAGGTGAGTTCAGAAACTGTTTAACTGGCCTTGACTTGGACCAAATTTGAAGCAGAGCTTATTTCTGAAATTCCCACAGCACAACAACATTTGTGATGTACACATTGTTTCTAACATAGACAGAAATGGACCTTTTACACAGATGAGAACTCATATCATTTCTTCCTTCTAGACTTCTAATCTTGTCTTTTCTGTGATTACTTTTTTTTTTTTTTTAAGCTGCTTTTTTGTTTTATCAGCGAACTGACTCAAAAAGCTTTGAGAAATGAAAGCAACTCCGCCAACCCCAATCTGACACCTAAAGGAGGTGTCCTTACAGGGTGGCCTCTAAATCCACGAAAACTGTACAGCAGACACAAGCTGATGGTTCCCAGTAGCCTTGCATGACGCTGACCCTCTGCAGCCTGTGTGTGATACAAGCTGAGGGGGCGGAGATGGTCACTCTAGTGACTGCAGTACGAACCTGTTGCCTTTGAGCATGGTTGTAATCATTAGCAGAACGGCTAGTACATTGTTAGTTTAATAGGATCACTTCCACACATTTTGGGGAACAATGGTCACATTGTTGCTAGTGGAGGTCGAGGAACCTCTCTTCATCTCACAGTGGCACAGTGAAAGCAGACTGCTGATAAACTGCTCCAGTGAGGTATTTGACGGAGAGGAGACTGCACCGGAGAAAGGGAAGGGACTGGGCCTACATGTAGCCCCCCCCCCCCTCCTTTGCACAGAGAGTTTGGTGCCTCTCTCAGCTCCAACCTGTAAAGATATGATGGGTACCACTTTATGTGTTTGATGTTTTGTTTGATTTTTTTTTTTTTGTATTAGACTTAAAGCAACATTAAGTTTCTTTTAAAATTTGTGAATTTGTTTGAGTAAAATTTGTGGTAATTTGTTTTGAAGTTAATATTACTATCAGTATTATAACCACCATCATTAATATTACGTCTTCTGCTGACATGGACTTATATGCTAATATACATTTTTGTTGTTGTTTTGTAAATATTAAAACTTGAAAATGCAATCATGTCTGATATCAGCTGTGCGTTGTTACACAGGCGCTCCACCCAACAGACTTTCTCTCTCTCTTTCTTAATTTCTAGAAAACTGCCAACTTTAAAAAAATCTTTTTCTGTTTATATTTTTCTGGTTTCTGCTTCTTCTTGTTTTCAAACTCAGGGGTTTATCCAATAGGAGTAGCAGTAATAGGACACAAGGCTATTTATGCTTCTTTCATTTACTGTACTTATATATATATATTTTGCTTTATAATCTTCTCTGCTTTTTTTTCTGACATGACTTATTTTGTATATTTCATTTGTCTCCCGTGTTTGACCGGTCTCATCACTACCATGCCAGATAGCTGTGATGTTTCTGAGACATTAAACAACTACATTAAAACTCTGGGGTTACTGTGTTCTGTAAGTCATTGTGGCTGTAAGTGTTGACTCAAAGCAGGCTTGCAAGTTGTTGTCCTTCTATTTCCCTGCAATTTTGGGCTACAGGAGAAGAAAAGTGAGTGTCGGGACATCTATAGAGGGGACATTGGGAATCCGTTTCTGGGAGCGTTCCACTAATCCATACACGAGGTTCAGTGGGTATGAGGCTGAAATGAGAGGGAGCAGGGCAGAGAGGACAGAAAACAGATTAGAACTAACCATAATACTGAGTCTCACCACCACGCCAGGCCCAAATCGAAGTATGAGAGATGGGCAGATTATTTTGGATTGACGAATGTTTCTGTGTGTTCCTGCCACTGATAGGCCAGAGGGTAAGCTTTATCGAGGTTGCGAGAAGTGCACTGGATGAAAGGTTTTAGGCATGCTTGCAGGAACCAAAATGTGTACAGCCTATGTGATTTATTGTTGCACAGGATGTGTTGTTTCACTAGCATGGATATGCACTGCAACCCTTAACTTTTTTTATACATTACCCAGCCTAGATGCATGTCAGAATTTTCACATGCAGTTGGATCAGACATTAAACAGTCTTTAACTTGCTGGCTTCCACAGTGTGGAGTTGTCATGCCAGATTGTGCTGATGTGAAACTAGTGCAGGTAATAGCCAGTGAATTCACAGTGAACCAGTGGTTGTCCTGTCTCCTGCCTCCTGTACGCTTTACCCAGACAGCTCGCTCACCTAAGCCGAACGAGTATCACACTTGGCCTGAGCGGGCCCTGAGTGCTTGGGGCATGGTGTATCTATTCTAGAAGGAAAAATACCAAAAGTAAAAGATGGCCTGTAGTATTTACTTGCCTGAGCACTTAGTTCATCTAGAGGTTGTCGAGTCTATATCAACATCCAGCTTCGCTAATACGTTAGATCAATTAGACGTCCAGATCAATTAAAGGACCAGTCAGACACCTCCAATCAGATCAAGGAACAAACTTCATTAGGGCCTGCAAGGATCTAAAAATCAATGTTGATACTTGCAGGAATAAGGCTGCGCTTGGACATTGAATGCACCACATTCACCTCACTAAGGGGTAGGTGGGGTGGGGGAATGACTGGTGTCAGAAACGACAACTTTGGACAACGTCTCAAACTGAGACATTTTGCCAACACTCTGCAGTTTATGCATGAAAACAGGTAAAGAATGTCACAGCACATGTCTGCTAGCCCTCACGTCCACTAATTCGACTCACTGAACTGGACCTCTCCACTGTGTTTTGTTGTGTTGGTGCCTTTTGGAGCATTTTAATGGGATTATCTGAAAAATAATATGACCCAATGTTAACATACAGTCTATGGTGCAGCCACAGGGGAAACTCACTTGTTGACAAATCAAAGCCATCAGAAGAAGTATGCATTTATGTTGATTCTGTCTTTGTTTGAACACAGTTTCTAAATCCTGCCATTTGTTCATTTGGGAAATTAGTTTTGCCTGCCTTCTTGGTTTGCTGAGGTTGAAGGATGTTTCGGGCTGTTACGATGTAGCTGATGTGCTTTTTTGAGTTGAAAATTTGCATTTGCCAACAAAGTTAAGCTTTTGAGCTGCTGGGAATACAGTTTATCTAACAAAATGAGGGAGACAAGTGAAGTGCATGAGGAAATTAAGGAAAGGAGGACAGTCAGGCTTCAAACAAGGGTAAAAAAGAAACTCTTCAGACAGAATATAAATCAAATATGGGAAAAAAAAAATAAAAGGACTAACGCACAAAATTAAAGAGCTTACGGGAAAGGATGAAAATGGAAGGGAACGTTGCAACAAACTGGGGAAATTGATTGAGCTGTATTAAAACACAAAATCAGCACGAGTCAGTTGTTTATTATTAAGTCCCAGAGAGGAACAGGAAACCCAGAGAGACTGGTTTAACTGCATTACCAAACACAATTCAGATTTTATGGAAGATCTAAATGGCTTTTGAAACTTGAAGGCCTTTCTGCTGGAAATTCAGACATTTCTTTCATTTCACCTGATGAGGCACCTGTTGAAGTAAAACCGAAAAATTCGCTCACTAATCTTCAACCTGACATTCCCCTCCTCCCAATAAACAATATGGCAACAACATACGGAAGGGAATACCACAAGTGTGCTAAATGTTGGAAGCAGGAGAGGCGAAGAAGGTTCTCTGGCTCTGCCAGTATAAAGGCTGACGCTGAGGTATAGCAAAAACTTAGACGAACAGGAGGAGCAGATAAGGAGTGGAAAGAAGAATATGAAGCTGGAAATCAGCATTGCTGCTAGTATGGCCAAAATGAAGGTAGGGTACTACACTCTCAGAAAATAAAGTACCTTACTATACCTTTAGTGGTGCAACAGCTTCTCACTTGAGTAGTGGCTCTAAAGAACTACTGTTGTTCCCTTAACAGGGGGTGAATATTTGTTCCCTTTTGGTTCGTCTCTTAAGACCATGGCACAAAACTGAAACATGCTAGCATATTAAATGCTTTTCATTTACTTAAAGGCACAGTGTGTAAAATGTCACCACTAGATGTCAGTAGATCGCAGATTGCAGTCAACTGAATTCTGTTTTCTTACCCCTCCCACTTCAAGTACGTAATCCTAGCTACGGTGGTCAATGTAGGACAAACATGTTTTAGTCAGCCGAGAGAGATCAAAAAACATTAAATTTAGACTGCACCCCATAAGGGCCGCGGCCGGCCAGTATGTTTCTACTACTGTTTGTGTATAAAAACATTTTTGTACACACTATGTTTTAACATATTTGAATAATATCAACACTTAAATCAGGAATAAAAAACTGATGTGTCAATTAAATATTTTGCAGTATTTTATGTTTTCACCCCCGAGTCACCTAAAAAACTCTATACCTCACTTGTCAGTATGCCGAGTGAGAGGCGTCCACGTCTATTTACTCTGGAGGAGGCTGGAAAACTTTGTGAAAGGAGTCCAGTACGGGTCGATGAGTCAGTGAAGCTCACTCCTAACCGATGACAGCGATACTGAGGTGAGTTGTTGAGGATATCCTGAAATTTTTTCGGTAAGCGCTGCTGTTTTTGCTGCCGTTAGCCGGTGTTAGTGAAACTTTCTTTGAAGTGGTTCGAACATTGTTGGACTCGGACACTTAGCAAATAAACTGTTGTACGATGTGAGAATATAATCAAACTGTTTTTCAGAATGAAAGTGTGATTTTTAGGACTCTTGATCTTAACATTAGCTGGCATAATGTTAGCTTATAACCAGCTGTTGTTGTTGTTTAGCCGGCCTGTTGTCAGCTGTCCGGAGTCGAGTGGGTCCCATGTCTAATCTGCTGACAATAAGTAATTGTGACAATATTGGGAATAAACAAGCATGTTTACCCAAGATCAGGTGTTTTTAATGTTTAACAGATTTCCCCTTTATTTGGGAATTCTCAGGAATCTGGATTCTAATAGAATTGTATTGGGGCACAGAGGGTTAGGCTGAATTACCTGTCGAGCAGAAAGCAGGCGACTTTGGCATCACTTTTAAAATCCTTCTCTCTGAGCAACTCCTTCCATCTGGGAAAGGCTACTGTGCCGGTATTTACTCTCTTGATTTATCCCAACTCTTTCCTTCGTGTTTTTGCTTCTTTGGTGAAGGGGACCCCTTCTCAGATGATAAAACATAGGTATGATCCTTCATATCTTGAGTCTGAAGGTCCAGGTTCAAATGAAAATTTGCCTCCACGGCACGCGAGTGGCTATGAGTTCTCTTCTTCTCTGCCTTTTACTACGTGTGTGTCTGGTCTCTAGCCACATATGTAAAACACGATGGTGGGACGGCAATGTCCATCTCGGCCACTGTATTCAAGATGGCGGGGCAACATGGCGGCTTCCAGAAACCGCCCCCCCGCTCCCATGTATTTTTAATGGGTTAATTCTAAGTTTATGAGAATGCATCAATTTGATGGAAGACGTAATTACACTCCAATCAGTGTATATTTAGGAGTAAAATTTATATTTTACCTTATCTCTTTTTGCATTTGGCCAAACACACACAGTCTCCTGATGTTGCACCTTAACATCCAGAAAACATGGTTCAAATATGTACCTTTTACTGTTTATATATGTTCCTTTTTGATAAACAACTGTATAACTTACCTTGAGGTCGAATAATTAGCCTTAAGGGGCAGCCACACAGGGAGTGATTTGCTTGTCATGCAGATGATGGTTGGTGGCTAGTGGACATTCGAAGCTCCAGTTGCCTAGGTAACAATCTAATATATTTACTACACTGTCATATGTCAATCACTGGTATCCTGTGTTCTCATAGGTAGTTGCATCAATATAAATAATTGAATAACCTTGAAGCTGAGAAAAGCTTATCTTGGGAGATGCCCACTTCATGTCACCAGCATTTTATTCACCTGTAGTTGCAAATATCATTGACTTTCTATGGTCTCTGGCCACCCCGTCGCTGTGGATGCAGCTTTGAGGTTAGATTTGTGTAGATTGTACATGTAAGGACAGAAATGGACTTTTACTGTATCTTTATTTCTGAGAGTAGGAGTCTCAATCGAAGTGTGTTTGGAGTGACTTAACTGAAGAACCTGACACTATGGAGTCATATTTTGTAATAGGACAGTAGGAATAAGGTGGTCAAAGCAGATCCTATTTGTACCACAGTCACAAGTCATGCATAATAAAGGACAAATCTTACCAAAGTATTGTGTTACCAATCCAAAACAGTAATACCAACCACCATTAAATCCAGTCTGTCACCACAGCTCCCTTGAGACGTCACACATGTAAAAAAGAGCATTATCTTCTCAGACAGGGAAAAGCAAAATGAAATAAGTGTGTTATTATTCCAGCAAAAGGGTTTCTCCTCCCCACAGAAGAAAGAGATTCCAGTTTTTTGATAGTGACTAAGTTCAGTACCAAACATTCATTAAATCTTTATCTTTATTTGGTTCATTTGTATCACAAGAAATTAAATGATAAAAAAAAGGAAATCAAGTGACAAAACAAAAGGGTGTAGAATAAAAATAAAGAAATATTAGACCATTCATGTCAAATCCAGCTATAGATGAACTCTTTGTTTCTAGGGCATCTTCACACATATAAACATTTATCACAATACTGAATAATTATGTTATTTCTATATTTTTTAAAAAAAAACCTTTTCAATGTGCTGCACATTTTAATTCTGTCAGGACAACAGTTCCAAAGTTTAACCCCCATAACAGATACACAGTGACATTTCATATTGGTCCTAACCTTGGGTTGTTCAAAAATATAATTTCCTCTTAATTTGTATTCATTATCCCTCATTTTAAACAGCTTCTGGATATTAAGTGGTAATTGTCTATTATATGCTTTGTACATAATTTGAATTATGTTATAATCTACTAAAGCTTTGAATTTCATTGTATATAAAATAATATATATAAATATAATAATAATATATAAATAATGGATTTCTTGACTCATGATGGGGTTTGTTTGTTACCATTCATATGGATTTTTATTTTTTTTTTTGTAGTAAAACGACTGAGTTGATGTTTGTCTTGTAAGTGTTTCCCCCACATCTACACAGTAAGTCATATATGGAACAATCAGTGAATAATATAAAATGCATAGTGATTTTTGGCATAAGAAGTCTTTAACTTTGTACAAAGTTGCAATAAACTTAGGCATTTTGGTTTTGACATAATTTATATGCAATTTCCAGTTTAATTTGTTATCAACAATAACTCCCAAGAATTTAGTTTTGTGAAGTATATCAATTTCAACTTCATTTATTTTAATTTTTCTTTGTTTATTTAATGAGCTATTTCTGAAGATTATACATTTTGTTTTTCCAAGCTGAAATTTTCCCCACTACAAAAAAAAAAGTTGTGTCATCTGCAAATAAAATACACTTCAAAGATTTGGAAACCAAACATAAATCATTAATATATAATGTAAACAACAGTGGTCCAAGTACTGAACCCTGTGGCACCCCACATGTTACCTTTAATAAAGCAGAATCTGTATTATTTATATGTACATATTGATACCTGTCACCTAAATGGCTAAATACCCAGTCATGGGCAAGTCCTCTGATGCCATACCTGTCTAATTTACTTAAAATAACTTGTGATAAACTGTATCAAATGCTTTTTGTAGATCCAAAAATATTCCAACGGTGTGTTCCTCTCAGTTGCATTAGGGATCTGTTCAATGAAATCTATCGGTGCCAGTGAGGTGGTCCAGTGTTTCCTGAAGCCATAGTGTTGTTCACAAAGTATACTGTGTTTATCAATGAATTCATTTAGTCTAGTAACAAATATATTTTCTAATATTTTTGAAAATTGAGGTAGCAATGAAATTGGCCTATAATTTGAGAACACGTTTATCAACAGATTTATACAAAGGAATGACCTTGGCTCTTTTAAGTTGTTTAGGAAATTTTACAGATATCAGTGACATATTACATATGTAGGTAAAAGGTTTAACAATACAGCTGATAATATTTTTAACCAAAAACATAGTATGACCGTTCGAGTCAGTTGATTTTTTTATTTAAAACTTTGTGTACAATGTCAAGAATTTCTTTTTCTTTAGCTTCTTTAATGAACATTGAGCATTTATGTTAATATTATTAACTCCATCAGTATCAATGGGAGTTACAACGGAGTTAGCTATTCTTTTCCCTATATTAACAAAGTATTCATTGAACTTGTCAGCAATCAAATCTGTTGAACACAACATGGAAAGCAAGAATAAAAACCCTGGAGATTATTTCTATTATCTAGAACAGCACACAAGAGGATGGCCAAGGGAGCTTTAAGAGCTGCCATCATGTGGCCTTGGACAGAGGATTCAGAAAGGCTAAGTCTTTGCTAAAGGAGCATTTTGGCAATGAGCATAAAATTTCCACAGTTTATATGGAGAAGGCTCTTTAATGGTCATCAGTAAAACTGAGCATGACGTGAAAGCTCTAAAAGCGTATATCGTCTGAGAGAATGTTGTAATGCTGTGGAAGATATCAACTACATGCGTGAGCTTCACAAGCCTGTTAACATGCTAGTCATGATAGAGACGTTTCTCTACAGCATGAGGATAAATGGACTGTGATTTGTTATTTTTAGGAAAAACATAATCAACAAGCTACCGTTAAGGATATGCTGGATTTCCTTGGAGGGCAAGTGAAAATCAAAACACTTCCAGTATTTGGACACATCAAAGACACCCCTACGGCGAGTAAAGAGGTAAAAAAGTCCAAGATTTGAAGAAAGTCCCTGTGCCACAACTGTGACAATTGTGGATAAGACAAATGACAGAGGAGCTAAGCAAAATAAGGGATTGCCTGCTGTGAAGAACTGTTGTTCTGTGGAGGTTTGGAGATGCATCTACATTTGTAAAGAGGGCACAGCAAAGATTGCAATAGTTGTAACATATTTTTACATTTTAAGCACCCTAGAATGGTGGATATCCACTGTAGATAGATGTGGAACAAGTGCAAGCAGAATTAAAGAAAGCCATTGAAGACAGTGCTGTAGGCTCCAGCCAAGTGGTGTTACTAGGACCGATACTGTAAGTGGTAGCAATACAAGTTACAGCCAGGAAGAGAAATGCAACAGAGCATACTTATGTATTTCTTGACCAAGTTAAAAGTGCATCAATTTTCATGTAGGATATAATTAATAAGCTTTATCTTCAGACAAGAAAATCAGCAGCTCTGTTGAACACTATGGGTCAAAGATAGGATACTGAAACAGGCATAATTTTTGGCTTAGATCACTAAAGTGAACACCAGTAATTTTTGTTATCTCAGGCACATGCACTTTGAGTACTAAGGCCATTAAGGAGAGTACAGTCGAGTAGAGGTTTCTGGCACAACACTTGTAGTATATAAAAACTTTATTGCTTGACGAGTTCATTTCAGCTTGTGGCCTACATCAGGGTCTGATAATAGAGTTGTTCTATATCCCACAAGCGTTGTTGGAGTTTAGAGTGTGGATGACAGACCTCGCACTGTCAAAACCATATTAAAACCATTATCATGGTCAGGAACACATGTCAACAGGGTATCAATTTTAAAACTTGAGGAGCTGTGGGCACAGTAGTTCATGACTGAGAGCATCAGGGATGATCCAGAACCTTCAAGAAAAGGGCAGCAGATCTTAGATTAAGTTTTAAAATCTGCCAAGCTAGTCAATGGCTATTACTGCATTGGTTTACCTTTAAAGGAAAATGAATTGTGCATACTTGACAACAGAAGTGTTGAAGCAAAGGGTGCACTGAAATTAAAGAGAAGATTCCAGAGAGATTCACAATTTATTTCATACTACACCAGCTTCCTGTCTGACATGATAGCTCAGGGTTATGCAGAGAAAGTACCAGACGGTGTCTTGGAAGATAGTGATGACAGAAAATGATATCTACCACACAACAGGGGTGGTTGGGTGTGGAGCAGTATTTAGTGGAATTACAGATATTTTCAGATTGGTCATCTTTGCCATGACAGCATCTTGCATCTTGCTACCACCAATAGGTGGTCAGCAACTTTCTGCATTTGTTTACCAAATACTTGCAGGGCTCATAAAATTTTCATCATCTTCTTCTGTACTGCGTTCAGTGCAAATCAAAAAATGGGAGCACGCAAAAATACCAAACTAGAGGATGAACAAGGTAAACATCCTACCAGTTTAACACAATCAGACAGATATTTTTCATTTTAACATGTTACACTGGGGCATAGCCAGTTATATTTGTCTTGGCTGGTTGTTGCACTTTATTCTTCAGGCTGCTACTAACAGTGAGACTTCTGACTGGGATTTAGCCTGAGAACACAGAGCTGGGTTCAGCCTCATGGTGACACAGCATAACACTGGCTAACCCAAAAAGCTCATTAACAAAGGGCAGTAGACTATAGCCACTGACAAACTTCAGTGGCTGTTCATTTACCCAGTTACACTTGAAATTAAAATGCTACACTTTGTGATATGCAAAAGTCTTCATTCTGTGACAGATTTCTGTTACTAATATTGTGAGCAGAGTGAATTCAACAGACAGACAGACAGACAGATAGATAGATAGATGGATAGATAGATAGATGTCCTGTTCTTTGCAGGCAGTGTGCTCCTGTAATCCCCAGCAGCAGCATATGGACCGTGAAGCACAGAGACACAGACAGGGATACACTCAGGACTTAGAAATATGATTCATTTCTTTCCTCTCTCTAATCCCCTACAAACAAGCTGGTGGCCGGCCTGCTCTGGAGGCACACTGTAATCACGCCACAGGCTGCTGCTGCTGCCAGAGCTGAGCGGCCTCCCCACAATCCCTCCTTCCCTCCCTTCTTCCTCCCTCCCTCCTGTCCAACTGCAGTCCAATTTCCTCTTAATCGATTCCTAATCCCAGCGCCGCCATAACACATGTGTCGAGCACATGCCCAGACACACAGATATACACAAACACTCACTTGTATTGACACGGGTACATTTGCATCATCAAATATACATTTATGAATGCAGACTCTCTTACACATATACATGCATCACATGTAAATTAATGAAAATCTTTAACAACCAGAGGTACAAACACACAACAAATTTTTAGAGGCAATGGTACAGATAAACATTAAGTAGGACTCCGATTATGCATTGTAAGACCATAACAAGTGTTCCACAATGGTGCTACACTCATCCCAGCAACAGCTGCTCACCAATAATGCAACAAAAGCGGTCTTTCAGATTTCTGCATTCTTGACCTCCACTGTGTCTCAGATTGTGTACTTCCAAACTTACCCTTGCTTCTTTGAGTGCATAAGTGTCTTCACAGCTTCATGAAGTGCTCTATGAGCCCCCATACAGTGTAGCTACTCATAACAGTCAAAAAGTTCAAGTGAAAAGTCAAGTGTTGCCATATTGGCCAAAGACTGTCTAGGAGAGCCATTCCACTTCATATTAATCCCACTATATAGAAATGTGTTCAGCCAGAGGTGCAGCAATTTATAGTCCTCAATGGATAGGAGTGAATGAAGCACAACAGATAAAATATTTTTTATTTTATTTTTTTCCTAAATACTGTATTAATAATGTGACTGAACTGAAAAAAATAGACACTTTAGTCCTTTAGTTTTTCTTACAGAGAAGCCAGTACTACCCAATAAAATACTAGCATTCTGCTAATGCAGTGCTTATTGGTGGATTAAGAGTTTATGGCAGGACTCGTTTTCAGACAATAACTACACGTTGGAAGCGTAGTTAAACCACAACAGAAACTTATATGCGTATATAAAAAGGAGCTGTTTTTGGTGGTTGAGGGTGACTGCTATCAGGCAGCTGCTGCTAAAAATTCTGTGCTGCTGCTCCTTCATGGCTGAAATCAAAAAGACGGATGCTATAAAGTAGCTAATGGTGCTGTGATATCCCTAAGACTCACAGAAAGGTAATTTACTACAACTTAACCCCATGAAAAAATCTATTGTCTCAGCCCGCCTGCAAAAAACAAGAACTGCCAACGAAAAATGTTTATGCTACAAAAAGGTACATTTTTTCGGCCACAGACAGAATAAAAGATGGATGTAGCCATTGGTTTTGGACTCTGTACCTTGAAAGTGGTGTTTTGGACACTGCGATGTTGCTTTGGTGCCAGAAGAAGAAAAAATTGGACAAGCAGTGTCGCTATAGTTAGCGAGTATTCAGACCCTTGTAGCGACTCTTTTTCAAAAAAGCGACTAGAGACAAATCTAGCGACTTTTTCTGGCCTTACTGGAGACTTTTGGAGACTGACGTGAAAGCATCATCGTTCTTACTCTTCTCAACAAGCAGTGGTTGCTGCCGTGGGCCCCTCCCCCATCCCGAAGCACTCACAGGCGGCCCAGTCCTGGCACAGCAGTCCCTCCCAGCTGCAGTCAGAACAGGAGATGTTTATCCCTCCGCGTCCAGACTGCAAATTAATCATGCATGCGCGAAGCCGCCGCTGGCTGATCCCAAACCAGAGTGTCTCTTTTGGGTCACTTTTGCTGGTCCCAAGCCCGGATAAAGGAGGAGGGTTGGAATTGTGACAAAAAAACAAGAATCAACAGAAGAAAGTTCATTTGTAGTTCTAAACATATTTAGGGTGTTTTTACCCACTTTTTCTCTCTCCCATGATGTTGTTCCTCCCTTACTGCATCCATTACAATTACATACATGTGGCCAATTATGCAAATTAGGTGACTACATCATTTAGCGACTTCTAGCGACTTTTAGGACAGCCAATAGCTACTTTCCTTAATGAGGAGTTGGCAACACTGTGGACAAGAGGGTGAAGTGCTAAATTATAAGCTAATGCTAGTGAGCATGGTTACCAAGCAGAGTCCATAAACTGTACAGGTGCAATGCGCAGACACATGTATTAGCTAATTAGTGTTAAGTAACAGACTAATAAAATACTAGAATTTCACTCACCAAAACTAGTGCACAAACTTCTTGGATGGTCTGTACTACACAGCAAGCCAGTGACAGTTCAGTCACAGTTAGCAGAGGTAAGGCCTAGCAGACAGCTATCAGCTACAGCTGCCCCTGCACACCTGCCGGTCAAAGCGACCAGTCCTCAACTCCAGTCTCCAGGTATATATCTTCATAATATCCCCACAGAGTTTATGAAGGGGAAACTATCCATAGAGACCAAAACCATTTTTGTACTAGGCTGTAAACATTCTTTTTTAATGCTGTAAAGTTGAGTTTTTTAAAATGGGAGTCTATGGGGACTGAACCACTTTTGGAGCCTCAAGTGACCACTGGAGGAACTGCAGTTTTCAGCCCTGGATGTTGCCACTTTGCTACAGCTTCATGGGTCCACATTCATTCAAGGACTATCTCACGAGCAGCCCCGATGAAACCTATGAACAGTCATAGTCGTAGCGTCATAGTTCTCAGTTATATTAGAAGTTCTCTGATCTTTAGCAGAAAGGAAGGGACCACAAAACAGCTTTTTTCATCTGACCAATCAAAGTTTTAAGACTTTGCAGTCTCTTTTAGATGTTTTCTGGTAAAGTCTAATCTGGCCTTCCTGTTCTTGAGTGTAGCCAGTGGTTTGCACCTTGTTGTAAATTCTCTGTATTTCCATTCAAGAAGGCATCTCTTAATTGTAGAGTTTGACACTGATATGCCTACCTCCTCAAGAGTTGTCTAGACTTGGCTAGATGTTGTGAAGGGTTTCTCTTAACCAAAAAAAGAATTTGTCATCATCCACTTCAGTTGTCCTTTTGGTCCTTTTGGTGTTGCTGATCTGGTCAGTACATTCACTCTTTTTAAGAATGTACCAGATTGTTGATTTGCTCACTCCTTAAGCTTTTGCTTTGCTTAGGTTTATTTAGTTAGCCTAATGATGGCCTCCTTCACTTGCATCAACATCTTTTTGGACCTCATATTGAGAGTTCCAGTGAGAAGCTACCAAGTACAAGTGTAACACTTCAAATCATTCCCAGATTTCTTATCTGCTTATTTTGTCATGGAATAACAAGGGAACAGGCCTGAAACTGCTCGTCAGTTAATTATTAGTTACAATTAGTTTTGAGCCTCTGAAAATGGGTGACTGTGTATAAAAATGACTGTAATTCCTAAACAGTTAATACAGTACTTTGGTTAAACCCCTTGAGCTAAAGCTGAAAGTCTGCATTTCAATCACATCTTGGTTGTTTGATGTAAAATTCCCTGTGGTGGTGTACAGAGGCAACTTATGGACCTAACTGTATGTGATAATACATACCGGTGAAGCCATATTTGCATTAAAATATAATATTTATCATTCTACAATAGCGTTATTCAACATGTAATTTGATACATAGTTGGTAATTAATTTACTCATTTGCATTCAATTAGCATCAGATGTAATTTATCATACCTCAACACGGAACACTTTATAGAGGTCAAAAAAATATCAGACCTATATTTTAAAATTTGCTGAAATTACATAACACACATAAAAAACAATGCAATAATATGCATTAATCATTTAATAAGATTTGTAATAGTGCAGTAATGCTCCTAAATCACATAGTACTGCAGTGTAAGTAGTGAGTGATCTGCAGCTAACAGTGGTAACAGGATCAGTATTACACTATGAATGGATCAACCAGCCACTGTCAGCCTCAGCATACACTTCTGCTTAGGGCTTTACTGCAGATTACAACTTAACACCTAGTTAATATCACTAATAGTAAAAGTCAGACTTTAGAGCCACAGATTAATGATATGCTTCACCGAAACAGTTGTCTGGATTATGGGAGCACTTGGCATTCAGAGCTAGTGAGAGTATATATCATAATCACTGAACCTGTGGCCACAGGTAGCAGTAGTTTAAGGTCTGTGCATTACTCCTGAGCACTTTTGGAACCATTTCAGTGCCTGTGCTACTCTTTCTGCTGTCTCACCTCCCATCAGAGGTTTCGTTTGACTTCTTTCCTGATGCATGTAACCTACCTCTTCTCCCTCTGCACCCTTCTCTTACTCCTTTCTTCTCACATGTTCCCTCCTTCATGCCACCTCCCCTCGTCTGACCCTTCCTCCCTGCCACCTCTCCCAGTGTGCCCCCTCGTTCCGTCCGCTCCACCTCTCCTTGCAGTTTGTTATTCTTGCTGATCTAATTTAGAGAATGTCCCAAATCCTCTTAGTGTCCTGCTCCCTCAGCGCAACACTAAGTGAATTAGATGGGATTACTGTCTCCCTCTTCCTCCTCCTTTTCCTCCTCCTCCTCCTTCTTGTCCTCCTCTTCCTCTCCATCCACGCCGTCACTCTCTCCTCATCATCTCTATGTCCATCTTTCTGTGGACATTTCTCTTTTCATCGGCAGGATTAAAGCCTTCTCCCTCTCCAGATGACAAATTGGTTCCAATGTTCCCCCCTGGTGACAGATGCTGTCGCGGGCCCAGTGCATCATGGAACATTAAGTATCGTTAATTAAACTTTGACCTCTTACAAATAGAAAAAAATCATGACATAACACAGATGAAGTCCATCAAACATCAGCATGTCTAACTAGAACAGGGAGAAGATATTACAAGGAAAGCGCTGTATGGACATGGATGCTGACCAGGGCTTCTTTCTGCTTTTTACTCTCACAGTGAATAATTACCTCACTGTTCCCCCTGAGTCACAAACAGCACTGTTGGAACCAAGTTTGTCACTTGTGTGACTGAGATTGGTTGGACAGGATGTTGGAGTAACCCCAGATCCAGTTTTATGCCAGTAGTCTAATCCATAGTCTGGCTCTCACAGGTTCACCCTGCCGGGTAACTGCAGGGTCAACTTAGGTCCTGTTTACCGAGACAAACACTGTGACAGCACTGAATTGTGTCTGAAACTTTTTTCTTCCTTACAAAATGTGCTCTGGTTTGAGATGACGGTGTTACCATAAAAATATTATTTTTCATTATTAAACTTTCTTGTATCGAAATACTTGTCTCTTAGCTCCACATATGCTACGCCTCACATCCTATACTTCTGAAGTTATGTTTGCTATCTAGATTACGGGAGACCGTGCATGGCTTTTGCTTCAGTACCTATAAATTACTCAGTTTTTGAGCCAGAGCTCTTAAACTTTCATACAAAGTAACAAAGGTACTACAAATTATGCAAAATTTAACTTATGCACATTATTACAGACCTCATGGGGTGATGCCAAGTTTTGCCAAGTTTTGCTTTATTGCTAATTGTAACAATTAGCAATCACCTCCAGTAATTCCTGAACTGGATCTCTCAATCTCATTCGTGTTGTTGGTGCCTTTTGGAGCATTTTTTAAAAATAAATGTACCTAATACGGCCTACTGTCTGGTACAGCCCATCCAAGAAGTTTGTTGTTTAGTTTTGTTGAGTGAAATTATAGTATTTTAATAATCTGTTACCTAGCATTAATTAGCAGGTATGTGTGTCTGTGCATTGCACTTGCAAGAGGGAGGATAAGAAAGAGAGGACAGGTCTCTTGATGAGTGATTACGAGAAATTAGACTGCTCAGCAACTGACACTTGATAAAATAGAAATTTAAAGCTTACAGGAAATGTTATAATTATATTTCAGTGATATTTGATCATGTGAAATGTAAAAAGTGGAAACAATTTTGTGAGATTACTGGACTGGCTAGTTTGCAGTACTGTGGTATCCATGCTCATTGTTAGATTAGTTCAACGGTAACAGTCATTTATTTCAATTTAAGCTGATGATGCTCCTTAGTATCACTTACCAAATTCTACCTTTATAGTAGTCTTATACTGGCGAGGGTTTGGAAAGCAGCCATGATGGCTCATGTAATGTCCACTGATATACTGGAGAATGCCGGTGGCTGAATCCAAAGAAAGCAAACCTCAGAGCCACAGCAGCACAGGTAAGCTGATCACAGCCTGTCCAGAGAGAGAAACAAATATAATGGAGTTCACGATACAAATCAATTTGGGAGGTGTTTTGAAGTTAGTCATTCTCCCCACTGCAACGTTGTAGAGATTCACAAAATAGGACAGCTAGCACAAGAAAGGCTGTCAAATGTTGTGATCATCATTTCCCTGCTTCCAACAGAGACAAGACTACTCTGTTGGAAATCATGCAGTATGCAATTACTTAGTGTACACAGTGCAATACTTCGACATGTACTCAGTAAAGTATCTGAAAATAGATACAGTTAGGTCCATACATTCTTGGACAAAGACACAATTTGTAGTTTTGCCTCTGGACACAACACAGTGGATTTTAAATCAAACAATCGAGATGTGATTGAAGTGCAGACGTTCAGCTTTAATTCAAGGGGTTTATAAAAAATGCAGCATATTGCAGCGATTTTCATACACAGTACCCCATTTTCAGAGAGTCTTAGGTAATCGGATAGGTGACTGACAAGCAGTTTCATGGTCAGGTGAGGCCTGTTCCCTCATTATTTCATGACAAATTAAGCAGGTAAAAGATCTGGAGTTGACTCAAAGTGTTACACTTGTATCTGGCTGTTTACTGGAACTCTCAATGTGAGGTTCAAAGAGATGCTGATGCAAGTGAGGTATGCCATCACTAGGCTGAAAAATCTAACTAAACCTATCAGAGAGATAACAAAAACTAAAGGAGTGTCCAAACCAACAATGTGGTACATTCTTAAATAGAAGGAATGCACTGTCCAGCTCAGCAGCACCAAAAAGACCGCAGAAGACAACTAAAGTGGATGGTGACAGAATTATTTTCCATGGTTAAGAAAAACAGCTTCACAACATCAAACCAAGTCAAGAACACTTGGAGGACGGAGATGTATCATTGTCAAAGTCTACAATCAAGCAACCCAAGAGTTTCTCGTGGCAAAGAAATGGGATATTCTTCGATGGCCAAGTCAGTCACCTGATCTCAGTCCAACGCAGCATGCTTTTGAGTTATTAAATACAAATCTGAAGGCAGAGAGACCCACAAACAAGCAGCAACTGAATGTGGCTGCAGTAAAGGCCTAACAGAGCATCTCCAAGGAGGAAACCCAGCATTTGGTGATGTTCATGGGTTCTAGACTTCAGGCAGTCATTGACTGCAAAGGATTTTCATGAAGTATTAAAAACAATCCTTATATTTAAAATTATGTTAGCTTGTCCAATTTATTTTTGAGGCTCTGAAAATGGGGGAAAATGCATTAAAATGGATGTAATTCCTAAACAGTTAATGCAATACTTTTGTTAAACCCCGTTAATTAAAGCTGAAAGTCTACACTTCAATCACACCTTGATTGTTTGATTTGAAAATCCTCTGTGGTGATGTACAGAGGCAAAACTACAAAAAAAGTGTCATCATAAAGATCATAAAGACTGCATCCACCTCTTGCTAGCTGTAACAGAATGACTACTTTAAATCCATGTATGTAAACATCTAAACTGTAATCAAACTCTTCATGAAAAAATATTGTAAGATCAGTGTTCAGTTACTTACTAACCTGCCTGGCCTTTAGACGTGGTTGAAAGACCTGGATATAAAAATGCTTTATTACTTACAATTGTTCCCAGCCAAACAGCCAAACCCTTTTTTGTGGCCATTGGATAAAAATGTTTCTATTTTGATCCCCTATCACTTAATATGGAATATTTTCTGTGGATTAAACTGGTAATAATGTGTTTTTTTGTTTTTTAAATTCAGACTGCCTCATCAGTACCCTCTGTGGCTGGTGGCAAACTTAAGTGCAGCCTGTGAGTTCCTGTGTGAGCTGCTGACCTTTGCCCCCATCACTCCACTACATTTATGCTCCCTGCTGTTTTTTGTACTGCTGTGTGAACACATCTTTCATCTTCTGGAATATTTTACCAACGTTTTATTCTCATGGATCTGCATTAGAGCATCTCACATGACACCACAGGACCTTTGAATTGTTCAGTCTAAAACCCACGACCATCTTTTGCCTTCCTGTGCGTCCTCCTCTCCCTTTGTCTCAGTCTCTCACCATCCCTGCTTCTTCTCTCTCCATCTTTCTTTCTTCATCTGTAGGCCATCTGATCAACCTCCCCCACACCATCAACCATCACCACCGCCACCACCACTACCTACCCATTTCTCCTCCTTCACTTTCAGTAATTCCAGCGTTGCCTCTCTCGTTCGCTCGCTCACGTAGCTCGCCCTAATCCAGCTCTGACCTCAATCCCGTGATGTAATGGATCATGTGGTGTGGGGAGAAAGGGAGAGAGAAATAGAAAAGAGGAGAGCGAGAGAGGAACAGGGGACGTAAAGTGGGGAAACATGGCCTAATCCCCAATGCCGGAGCTGCAGACCAATCACAAACTGAGGGGGTGGTGGGAATGGGAGGGGTGGGGGTCAGGGGTGCCTCCATTAAGTTACAAAATATTAGTCAGACGCACACAAACACACACACACACACACACACACACACACACACACACACACACACTCCTTCTGGAAACAAGTCAACATGTTTGTTTCATCTCTGTGACTCAGTGGCTATTTACATGCCAGTTTGTCTGCCAAAAACACATCAACAGCCAGTCTGTTTGTGACCAGCAGGCAGCCTCACACTCATACAAATATTTACTGTGTGCCACTGTGAGGATATGAAGTATTCCTGAAGAAACTGCGTCTATTCAGTGCCAAACCACGGGCATCGAGCATACAATCTATGCTGTACAAGGACACAAAGGCCTAAAAGAGCGCTTTTGACACTGGCTGTTTGTCTTTACAGATACTATTAAATAACATATAACATGCCACAGCCTATTTCTCTACTTAAAAAGAATCTATGCATTTTTGTCTTTGTTCTGTCATAATGATGGCTTATTTTGTTCTTAAATAGTTAAAAGCGAAGAAAGAAATGCATGAATGGCTTGCTTGCTTTCAAAAATAGCATATCTGTTGTTGTTTTTGTTTTTTTTAAATAAATGCTGACATTTAGGTTAAACTCAAACACACTCCTTGAATAAAATCTCTTGTCTTCATTCTAATATTCTTCACTTTTATTGCTGACTTTTGTAGCTGCTTTTATTTCCCTGTTTCACTGCCTTCTCAGCTGGGATGACTCACTGTGTACAACTTATTGTTGTTGCATGTAATGTGGAAAACCCGACGCTTTGTGAACAACCTGCAGAAATGGACAGGAAATACAAGGAGAAAGAGAGGGGGGGCCTCAGTCAGATTCACGCTGGGGAAGTTGCAGTTCATAACTGGTCACTGGGAGGAGCTGTAGAGATGCTACCAAGCATTTCCCATGTGTCTGCAGAGTCTATGTTCTCCTCTCCCTCCCCTCCTGCTTCTGGTAGCAGTGTGACTAGAGAAGCACATGGCCCAAGTGATGCAAGCCAGCACAAACACACACATGCACGCACACCTCACACACAGGGACACATATCTACTGCACAGCAACTTAACATGCAGTCGAGAACAGTGATGTAAAAGTGTTTCCTCTTACAAGCAGATTTAAAGCCCTTCTCTACTCAAAAAAAAACCAAGTTCTGCTTTTTGTTATTTCACTTAAATATTTTGATCTTTACTTTGCTCTACTGTGTCAGGGTGGTTTGGTGATTCTCCCTGTGCCTGTGTGGGTTTTCTTCGTGTAATCCAGCTTCCTCCAGCAGTCCAAAGACAAATGCAGGTTAGGTTAATTGGTAACTCTAAGCTGTGTAAGTCTGTCTTTCTGCGTTAGCCCTGCAGTGGCCTGCCGACCTTAGCTCCAGCCCCCTGAAGCCTTCTTCAAGATAAAGTGGGTATGGCTGATTGAAGGGTGTGCAGGATATTGAAAGTGCACAGTTTAGCAGCAGAAGACAAATTCATCTGCTAAAGGGGGAACAATTCTCAACTTAGTTCAATGTTGTGACATCCAAATAGTTTGAAAAATTATGGACTTATAAAAAACTGAGAACAGCCCTTTCACTAGAGGATGAGCCATTTTATCTCAAATAGTTATACTATGATATAAACACTGTTTACATATTGATAGATTATATTTTCCTTTTTTCAATGAATATATTGTATGCTCTTTTTTCAACACCTAAACCATCTCCCTTTTTTCAATTAGGGGGATGGTTTAGGTATAAAATTAAGCTTAAGACATTTTGGGTGTGAAAACCAGTATATATTACTATTCAGCGTTTATTTCTATGGATTTGGTGTGTTCATATTTACCCACTGTTCTCTTAAGGCTAAGCTCTGTTGCCTTCACTGGTCATTTTTGCGTCATGGTAGACAACACTCTGGATCTAGGAACAGACTCCTGATTAATAATTGCCTTTCCTGTGAAAGAGAACCTGTTTAAGTGCCTTGTGTTGAGCATTTGTCTGTGACACTCCAAGCACACTCAATGCTCATACAGTAAGAATCACAAAATAGCCACACCTTAAAACACATGCAGCTTTATCATTTAATTTACAATAAATGTGACAGTAATTTACAAAATGAACATCATATTGTGTAAAATAAGTCTACAAACAAGTGATCAAGGCAATGAACTCATCAGAAAAGTGTTTACAGAAGTCATAAATCATTTTTCTCATAGACATCTGTACAGTCTGACTTCTTTTTTCCAATTAGAAAAGTCACCCGATGCTGGCTGTTAGAAAGAATCCAGGTTTAAGGCCCGTCCACCATGGCTTCACCTTTCACACAGAAAAGCTATATGCAGTTTTTATAGACAGTCAATGAGTTACGTGATTGGAGCCTAAACAGGTTTATTATATTAATGTAACTATTTTTCCCAGACACTACTGAAGATATATTGACCAATGGCATCACACTCTTGCATAAACAAGCATGAAGTGGATTAAAAAGCTGCATTATATGAAAACATCACTTGTTGTGCTAACCCGATATGTAGTCTTTAGCATTCAGCAACTCTTTCTTTTTTCTTATGACCCCATCATTGCCCACAGTGTGTACAGACAGCTACACTTCTTGTTAAACAGTGTGTGTGGCTGCACTGAACCCTGCTGTGGTGCTAGCTGGCTACCAGCTTGTGTTAATGGCAGACCACAGTTAATCCCTGGGAGCAATTCCCAACTCACACACCATCCCCCACCCTCAGGTTCCTCAGCCCCCCCACTCACTAGTCTCTTTGTGGTGCACTAGTACATTACAGTAATCTCGGTGGTCCGCTCTTGTAGCGTTAACCCACTCACCACGCTCCCACCATGACTAAAACCCCCCCAATGCCTTTAACATCTCCTGTCAGACATCCCAGCTGGACTTCACAAGGACAAGTGAGGTTAAACCCAACCTAGTCTGATGTCACCTACTTGGTAAATTTAGCATGTTATTTATTATATGAATGAACAGGTTGTTCATTTGGAAAGTATTGTTTGGTAGCCTACAGATGTTTTCCTCCTTCAGCTGTATGAGTGTTCTTGACTGTTGCCACCAAATGGGAACCTCTGAGACTGAAAAATGAAGTAAATGGATGAGAGTGAAAAACTGCAGTTCCTCCCATGGCCACTTGAGGCTGTCTCCAAAGGTGACTCAGTCCCCATAGACTCGCACATTAAAATGCCCAACTTATAGCAGAAATAAACAAAAAAAAACAAAAGCCTGTTACAAAACATGTTTTAGTCTCTGCAGATGTTTTTATCCTTCATAACAACTGTACAGGTGTTTAAATCTTTTTATGGATTGGAGTTAGTGGCAGGGCCGCCTTTACTAATGGGTGGATGCCAACACAGGCTGCTATAGCTGGCAGCTGCCTGCTCAGCCTCACCTTTGTTAATTCCACTCAGTTGGACATCTAAGATCATTTTCAGTGAAATCATCTGAAACATAATATGTCTTGCTTTGAGGTACAGCCTGTCCAAGAAACTTATGCTGCAGTCCATGTAATGCACTGTGTACACAGTTTTCTATCATTATGTTAGTCTGTTACTTTGCACTAATTAATTTCAATTTCAATTCAGTTTTATTCATATAGCACCAAATCACAGCAACAGTCGCCTCAAGGCGCTTTATATTGTGGGGTAAAGACCCTACAATATTAGAGAGAAAACCTCAACAGTCAGATGACCCCCTATGAGCAAGCACTTGGCGAGAGTGGGAAGGAAAAACTCCCTTTTAACAGGAAGAAACCTCCAGCAGAGCAGAGGGAGAGCACTAAGGTATGCACCTGGCACCTTTACAGTTTATAAATGCAGCTTGCTAACCAAGCTGACTAGCCTTAGCTTAACTTAGCATGCTCTCATCCAAATATGGTCACTCTGGCTCCAAAAAAACAAACACGGGGAGGCCAAAACACTAATTTTGAGGCATCAAAATGTAGAGTCCAAAGCCAAGGGTTGACATGGTTCCCACCAGCACGTGATCTCGACTTTTCTTGCGTGCTCACAGAGTATGTTCACAATAGTTTGCCTACTGTAGATTCTTATGGCCTGCCTGGTGTACTTTGAATGAAGTGTAACTCAGTTCATTTTTATAGCTCAAAATCTCAACATAAGTTATCTTTAGCACTTTGTCTGACAGCGTCTAAAATCTAATTTCTGATGGTGGAAGTTAGCAGCAATGTAAAGTTTCTTCTCAGGCTCTCTTTTTTTCCACTTGACTACAACACCTTTGATACTCTTAAAGACAGCCCATCGAAAACTCTGTACTTAGATACTCTTTTACATAATTAATTGCATTTCAGCCCTTTAAATGACATCAGATGTTTTACCTCCAACCTTGCGTCTGTCAACTTTTGTTACTTTAGAGTTCAGCAGCAGTCTGTTTAAACCATGCAAACTGCAGCAGAATATTCTCATTGCATTGAGTTTTATGTCAGTTTTGGCCCCCACCCATACACCCACCATATACATCTGTCCCTCTTCCTTCTTCTCCTTCTGTCCTATGTATACACCCCCTCCTCCCCCGGCTAAGACACGCAAACATACACACACACACTGTACCAGTTCTGTTCTAATCTGGGGTCGACCCCTTAACTTGCCCCCTGCTCCCCCAACACACACATGTACATCTCTCTCTTTTCCTCAACATCCACCCACTTCTCTCATTTGCCCACTCCCCCCCAATCCCAGCACTGTGTTAATCTGCTACTGGTCTGACGGTCAGCACTTTGAGCAGCAGACAGACAGATTGGCTGTAATCCCCTGAGTGCCACAGATGGAGCGCGACTACGCAGACCTTGGGGAAGGTGAACGCACAGTTGTGTGCGAATAGACACACACACATATACACACACTGAAGCACACATGGACATCAAATGAGAAGAAGAATAACTATGGGCATACCTCTTTAATGCGTGGGCATGCAGAGTCCACTACATGCTCAGCTATTAGAGCAGCAGTGGTCTCACATTATGCTCCTTCACTTTAAGAGCAGACTCAGTATGAATGTTTCAAAGAAACAAAGAAAAACAAGAGAGGCTCATGTTGCAATCAGTGGAAAAAACTATACACAAATAATCCACACAATAATTCATCATTACTGCAGCTTATTCAGAACAATAAAGGCCTGGCTCTCCTGGTCCCACCATGCCAAACGTTCAGGTCCAAATCCTGAAAGAAACGATTCTTTTCATATGCCGCCATGAAATCCTGCAGCTAACAATTAGCAAGGCGTTAGCGTTTTTTTTTTCTTTCTCCTTTGACTTCTTTCAATCCAAAGAATGAAATTAGTTCATGTATAATTAAGTGGGTAATTGTGTGAAGCCAGTTTTCAGTATAATCTGGGAAAAATGTGCAGCCGTGTCAGGACAGGATACAGAGTGGGTTATTGTGCCACTAACCTGGGATGTTTGAGGCTGATACTGATACGGATATTTCTAATAATCCAATACAGATTCATCAGGTGATTGTCATTTTTTAACATTAACATGTGACATGAACAACCTTGATACAAGAACAGAGACAAAGCTGCATATAAAGGCACTTAGGGGGAAGTTTTACAGCGGAAAAAAAAAAAAAACGTTATCGAAGCTGATCAAAGCTGTTGATCAGCTGACATATACCCCAAAACAATATATCTCCAATCACCTAATATCAGTTGATATACAGCCCGGGGCGCTCCAATTTTTCTGAATAAGGGTGTACTTTAGCATTTGCTAGGGGAAATGTTGGAAGATAGTGGAATACAGACTTAGGTGGAGAATAACATGAATTCATTTATTTTAACATTAACCAATAAACAGCCTGCTTCATTTAGTCTGGACTGAAATAAAAAGTGACAGTGGAGTGGTTGTTGTAAGAGTGCAAAAAAGAAAGAAAAGAAAAAGAAATAAAAAATAAAAGGATAACCAACACCAAGCCTGAAGACAAAAAAACAAAATCACTATGTCTTGTATGAAAAAGTTATTGAAACAGAATTGGCTCATTAAAATCATTTGAACTGTTGATTAGAAATGACACCAGACAGAGATGTGGAACCCCAAAACGATCACTCTTCTGTGGGTTTGTGGGTGTACATGCTTACATGTTTGGAAGACTGCACCAATGTAGTTGGTCAAAACAACAGGATTAAAGGCTGGTGTTTGATTAGATGTTTGTTTCTCTGTGTGTGCTTCATTGTAATCAGTACAGCTGAGGTCACAGTGACATGCAGCGACATGGGCGAATGTGTGTCTATTTTATTGTGATGAACATGGCTGAGGGCATGGCTTTATCCCTTTTAATCAACGGAGTAGAAGGATGAACTGAAACACTGATGAGGGGAATGATGTCAACCCACGAAGGGAGTCTCACATCTCTGTGTGTCTGGTTCCCTGCATTGGTATGTATGTATGTGTTAGAGAGAGGTGCATGAAAACATATTCAAAGGCAAAGATTAGTGGGTGAAAAAGTGGAACTTGATGTTATAATTGAACTTTTGGTTAATTTTAGTTAAAGTTTGATTAATCTTATTTTGGGTATAAGCTAAAAAACATATGATAAAGTAGTTTTTATTGTATAAAAATACAATAAGCTATATATGTGTGTGTGTGTGTATTTATCTAATACACACATATTAATATTCTGAGTTTTCTCCAAATTAAAGTGTATAGCTTGGTGTAAAGCAGTTATGAGTTCAAGTTATAATCACTGTGTTGTAGTGCCATCTAGTGGCGAACTGCCATTAGTGTAATTCAAGGAACTAATTCTAGATAATCTTTAACCCTACATACACTTCATTTCACATGCATACATTTAGGCTTTTAAGTATGGGTCATGTTGTGTTACAATAAAATCCTTTTACTTATCGTTTCTGATGTCTTGGAAGCAGTTTACCATTGCGTGAAGATGAATCGTCTTAAAGCATTTCTTAAAATATTTAAATCTTGCCAACAGCACAGACTAGGTGCTCTTTTTACAATAAACAAGACCTTTTACAGCACTAACTCTGTTTTTTTACTGTTGCCACAGAATATAATTTTATGCAGGCCATGTTTTGTGTAAGGATTTTTTAAATTTACTCCTCTCTATGTGAGTAACCAGATAACATGGAGACTGTAGGCCCAAATGTGGTCTATGACTATATTATTGACCTCTTTTCTGCAATGCCACTAAACCAAACTGTTGTAAAAGGTTACAGGTAAATGAACAGTGTTCCTCTTTCTATTAAGATGTATAATACAATCCACCTTAATATAAGGTGAGCATGAATTTATGTACCATGGACACAGGGGAGGGAGTGTGTGTAACATCCATTTATTACCACCTTATATGACAAATCTGGAAATTACAAACATTGTTTAATTGAAACATTATCCTCAACATTAAAAAAAAGAAAAGAAACTCAAATAGAGCAAAAACAAAAACAAAAATTAAGTTAAAAGGGTGACAAGTCGACCTGAGAAACGGTATATGGATGATCGATTGATCCAGAGGGGGAAAA
>VUQI01062604.1:19850-32728 GCA_015106735.1 Paratilapia polleni | reverse complement strand
GCAAATCAGGGTTATTCCACCAAATATAGATTTCTGAACACTTCCTAAGTTAAAACATTAGTAATGTGTTGTTTAAAAATGAATATGAACTTGTTTTTTTGCATTATTTGAGGTCTGAAAACACTGGACCTTTTTTGGTATTTTGACAATTTTTTCATTTTCTGCAAATAAATGCTCTAAATGAAAATATTTTTATTTGGAATTTGGGAGTTATGTTGTCAGTAGTTTATAGAACAAAATAAAAATGTTCATTTTACTCAAACATATACCTATGAATAGCAAAATCAGAAAAAGTGATAATTTTGGAGTGGTCTCTTAATTTTTTCCGGAGCTGTAAGTCAATTAGTCATTTTTGTCAATATATGTTCATTTAAAAAAGCCAGACGTTCAGTTATCTCACTCTCTTTGTGCTTTTCTTAATAATACTTGTTGTGGTTTGATAGTGTAGCTGAATGCTATTTTGCTATACATTACAATTTACACTAATTTCACACATTTCACCCATTTCCTTTTGACCAACACATTTGAATTTAAATGCCAGTTGGAAAGTTGGCCATCTATTGAGGCACCAGCTTTTTATTTATCAACTTTGTGTTAGCGAAAACTAAAGTAGCTCAGGAGGATTACACAAACACCACAATAAATCTCTTTCATGTCTTTGACCAATACACAGAGACACCACACGGTGAGTCTCAAGGGAGCAACTGTTCTCCATCTAATCCCAGCACTGAGGGAGCACATGTACAAAAGCACAGTTTATAATGCATTCACAGCCAGACCCTCGAGAGGCCTTAAAAGCTTCTCTCACTTAATCTATCATGTCAGGGTGTGGGAGCCATCGAATCCTTTTACACTTTGATATAATCCAAGCTGATTACAGTCCTCTCACCTCCCTTAAATTACTGCTGCTCTTAATTGTGTTGAGTAGAAGTAGACATCGACTTTGCCTCTGTATTGTGTGCTATCTTTTTTCTCCGTGTGCGCACTGGAAATCGTTTCATTTAATTCTCTTCGAAATAGAAAGGCTGAGGTTGAAGGCTGAAGGCTGAATTATAATGTCTGTCATGCTGCAACAATTTCTCTTTGTTGTGTGTTTGTGGATCTATTTGTGATTTGCTGGGGATCTGCTGGTGGTTGAAATAAAAGCCTTTATCAGCTATTTGAATTTAATCGCTCAGTCTGTCCTGCTGTCACACACTGGTAATCTTCTGTGTCAGTAATCTGCACTTCAGATTGCTGTCAAATTAAAAGACATGTATAGTCTTTTACAACCTTGGACCATGGACCCCTATCAGTCAGCTGAACATTTGCTACCCAACAACAACTGACTTTTAAATAATTAAGTCTCACATTAAAAAAATGTAAGAAAATAGTGAAAAATTGGACTTCACAATTTGCTTAAGCCATAGCTGATATCGTTACGCAGCTATTTTTTTTCTAGTTGTCTAATTAGCTCCAAAACCAATGTTCAAAAGTGACAAAATCACAGGTCAGAAGCTGGAATTATTTAGCTTTGTAGATTTATTTACTTAAAAAAAATGCAATTAATAGTAAAAAGTTGTTAGAGAATCAGTTAACTGAAGGAGTGACAAATAATCAAAGATGCTAACTTAAATGGGTTTGTGAGATTTTTTGGCTGTTTGTGTGGTAATTGCCTGTGAATTGCCTATGGCCTGTCTTATTAAGTAAGTAAAGAAATTACCCACTGTGTTCATATTGCTGTTGAAAAATAAATAAATAAATAAATATACAGTACTGTGCAAAAGTCTTGAGCCACCACTCATTTCTTTATAGTTTGCTAGGAAAATGGGAAATAGGTGCCGCAATTTATTGAAACATGTGCAAACATACATGGGAATACAGTATATAAGGCAAAAACAGAGTTTTTGAAAGTCAGTATTTGGTATGACCACCTTTATTCTTCAACACAGCCTGAACTCTCTTAGGTAAGTTTTCTTGTAATAGTTCTCCAGGCTTCTTTGGATGTTGGCTGCCTTTTGTTCTGTTCTCTGTCAAGATGATCCCACACTGCTTCAATAATGTTGAGGTCTGGGATCTGGGGAGGCCAATCCATGACTGATAGTGTTCCATTGTGTTTTTTCTTCTGTCCAGGTATGCTTTTACTGCACTGGCAGTGTGTTTGGGATCATTATGTTGAAAAATGAAGACGTTGCCAATCAGACTCTTTCCAGATGGTATTGCATGGTGGATCAAAATCCTACAGTACTTTTCTACATTCATAATTCCATCAATTTTGACAAGATCCCAACACCACTGGCTGAAATGCAGCCCCAAACCATGTCAGAGCCTCCACCATATTTTACAGATGGCTGGAGACACTCACTGTTGTACCTCTCTCCTGAACTCCTCTGTACACACTGATAACAATATGAACAAAAACTTTCAAATTTGGATTCATCACTCATACCTCAGCCTTTTCTCCCTGTTTCCCTTCCTTAAGAAGGGCTTCTTGACAGCCACCCTTCCACTGAGACATTTTTGACGAGGCTTTGGCGACCAGTGGATGGACCAGCTGAAGGGCCATCTCTCAGGGCCTGTTTCAGGTCTTTGCTGGATTTTTTCAGAATTTATTTAAGGGCATGACTTTCAGATACGTCTTCTTTTGTCCTTCACTTGTCCAATTTCCTCAAATTTTTTAAGAACACACTGCACACCATGCCGAGATATGCCAAGTTTTCGGCTAATAGCTCTTTGGGAATCACCTTGTTGGTGCAAAAATACTATGCCAAACTGTGTCACCTTTGGCATTTTTGATAAATTCAACTAAAGAAATGGGAACAAATTATGTGTTTTTGCAACAAGCTGCTAGTAACAAATTGCATAAAGACACATTGTAAAATTGGTTCTTTGCCAAGTTGTCTGTAGACACAACACTGGTTCATCCCTTGAGTTAGGAGCCCTTTTTTTATGCTTGAATGATTCATAGGTCAGTGTTAAGTGGTTTAACGAAAGAAAAAAAAAACATTCCTCTGAAAATGGTCAGGTACAAGGACTGGACTGAAAATGAGTGAAAAAAGCAGCCAATGGCCAAAGAAACACTTTGAAAGACCTTCAGAAAGTTAATCTACAATGTTACCTGCTTACACTAAAATTTAAGCTTGCACCTTTTGGTACTGAGTGTGTTAACTGTCATTCAACCACAGCCTGTACTTAGGCCTTGCAATGGAGAGAAAATTTCTCTACAGAGATCAATACAGTGTCACATTAGCACAGTAATGCACAGCAGGGAAGTAAAGCAAGACTTGAATTAGCTGTACAAATTATGGTGCCACAGTAATCATGCCTATGACTCATGAGGATGTCAAACAGACGATAATGAGTCACTTCACTCAGCAGCACTGGCACAGAGCCACAATACATTGTGGACTAAACCAGCCGACTACAATTTTTTATTTTTATGTTGTTCCAGCCCTGTCTCTGAAAAATATTGTTCCCATTCAAGTAAACTCTATTCTTAATTATATTTCAACAGAAACATATCTTCTCTCCTATGAAGTACAATTTTAAAAGGCAAACAACCTACTTAAGGAGGTAGGTGGGGTGGTGGGGACTGGGGTTAGGCAGTTAGATGAATGTATTAGCCATTAATGACTGGTTGAGTACATCGCCGGTGGGTTTTTAATGGTGATTTTTATTTTTTTGCATGGTTTTTGTGATTTTATTTTGCTAATTTAGTGGTTTGTCCCCTTGAGAATTCACTCAAGAAAACAATTAAGTTATACACTTTAATTGATGATTGTCTCCTTTCTTTCAGTTGTGTTCAGTTACACACTGATGGATAATTTTCATTGGTATGACTAGCTAATGTAGTGCCATGAAGTTCTGTAGCAACAGAGATTAAATCTCCATGCTTGTCCCTGTGTAGGCAGGGTGTGCCGTGCTGAAAATTTGCAATGCCTATTTATTGAAAAATTTGGCCATTTTTAAAAATTTAAAAATAACAGACAACTCTAGAGGAGACATTATCCACAACATTTTCACTCACAAAACAAGGGTTTTACTGCTGTTGGGGTCCATTACTTTCTCACTTAGGTTTGTGTTATTTTTAAATTCTTAAGCTTTGTTTTTCACTGTTTTTGGTTAGGTCTAGGTATCACACTAATTGCTTTGGTTTAGGAACAGATCAAGTTTTGGGTTAATACAGATCTTTTCAAAACATATATCACTTTGAAGGCTTTTCTGTTACCAGGGTAACAAGTCCCACCATCTAATATATGATTGATTGCTGGAAAACTAGAAGCGTTAGCAACTTTTAAGACTGCATTTTAAGACAACACCTGGGAATGTGCTGCTGTTGGTTAAACTGCGAGAGAACAGAGTGGAAAACAAAGAACTAAGCTCAGGTTTGAGCCTTTTCCTGTTGATAATCTCAACTTTGGCATGGCCCTTTCAGCGATACTGTAGGTGGACATGTGGGTGGGTGGGCCAAAGTGTCAGCTGGGTTCATCTGCATAATTCAGACAGTTGGATATGTATGGGAAGGGATGAGGGCCAACAGAGTCATCACTACTGACCATCTGATCCTGACTCTTCTTCGTGTCTGTCTCTTTGAAGATTTATATAAATGATTTCATTAAGTCCAGTTTCTCACAGCATTTCTGATTCTACAAAGCTTGTCTTAAAAGCTAAAGACGTTATATACCCTTTACTGCTAAATAATAAACTTCTTTTCACAGTTTTACTCATATGTGCTCTATGAGAATGCATGAAGTGAATTATATCTTCCATGGCCTAAATAATGTTAAAATGGCATGCTATAATTGGAATTTTTAAAAATATAGATTCAGCCTATATAATGGCATGTCCATCAGGTGTTAATTATTGATCACCTCATTTATCTGCTTAAGGTAAAGATAGACATTGAGATATAAGGTGTGTTAAACATGGACCCCGCTGCAGTTTCAGTTTGTCTGGGTGTATTGAAGCATATTTCAGAGGAACTTTTCTCTTCACCATCTTTTGCAGGGATTTTTGAGCTGTGATAGTTTTGAGGTTTTACAAATCAGGAAGCATCCGCTTAGTTGGATTTGTTTTCATTATGTGTGTAAAATAAAAGCATTAAATATTTATTATGAAGTGAAATCACTTTTTAATTAAAAAAAAATAAATTTACAAGTTAAAACTGGACTAATTAACATTTATACAGTAATAGTGGATCAAATGTGTAGTGACAAACCCATAGAAATATAGTGTCCAACTCCCCAGTTTTAGTCAGCTTAATTGGCTTTTAACTCATTTTATGATGTTTTGATCCTAAAGAGACAGAGCTAACTGAATACTGGACTGGTTTCTCAGATTTTTAGACATAAGACTCCAACTGAATGAAAACAGTCTCCTTGGTGTGTAAATAGACAACTGTTTGCTGACACATGCCCTATATTCACTGCGTAAGGTAGTTATATGTCAGCTGACTGGGATTCAAACCTTTTTATGATATAAAAGCTACTGTTGTGATTTACTAAAGAAAATGAAAAGTTTGTAGGTGTTTCCCTCCCAGGGTGCAAAATATGGAAATTAGAGTTTTTAAGAGACTCATATAATGAGGTGTCGTGACCTATCAGGACACCCCTCCCCCACCCCTATGTAAGACCGCAGTCACACGGACCTAGAGACCAACCAGTTGGCAAGTAGCTGCTGGAGGTTGCTGACTGTCTGTGAAATCAGTTGTTAAAGACCCATTCACGTAGGACTAGAGACCGGTCAGTGGCCCTCTGGCAACCTTAGGTTGCTAGGGAAAAATCTGTATTCCCTGACCGGTTGGCGAGTGGTTGCTGGAAGTTGCTGGCAGTCTCTAGGTGGCAGTCACTGGCTGGTTGATGCCAACCTTTCTCCAGACACTGGCTAACAAGTTGGCATCTTCCATGCAAACTCCACTGACTGTGGTAATCTGCTATCAACCAAAGCAATCACAATGAGGTTTTTGGTGCAACCAGAGCCTTCAAATGGAAGTCGCGTCATCTCCGTTCACTCCAGTGGACCATTTATTTTACAGCAATGGTGGATCATGGAGCCTCGCAGTAGTTCCCACAAGTTAGCAACATACGGGAGCCACGCCATAGAGATAAAGCAGCACCGAAGTTTGAGATGCTTTTTTTTAAAAGGTAAGATGTTAAAAACAAGACTTTATGTTATCAACACATGTAAATCAAATTCACTTGTGTATTAAAACATGTTAGTGGATTATCCACCAATGAATAAGCAGATTTTGAACATGATAATTGAAGCCAGATTAGGCTAGCAAACCATAATATTGACCAGGAACAACTAATTAATTGGAAATTATTTTATCTTGTTATTTCATCCAACATTATGAAATCGAGAAAAAAGGCTTCAGAACATGACTTTTTGCTGGGTTGATCGAGTGAAATATTATCTAAGTGTAACATTATAACATTGTAGTTATCTGGTCTGTTTAAACACATTTATCCACTGTGAGGATGACCTAGTGTGATAAAATGATAATTGCATAACAATCAGGGAAAGAGCTATTTTGTGATATATGGTTATAAATAAAGATTTACAGAGCATATATGAGACTTGTCATTAATATTGTTTTTAGGCTTTGTGGTCCTGTTGACTGATATCATCTGTGTTGTCTTGCAGCTCAGCTGATGGCCGAAGCAGAGGGAAGGTCGAGGACCCAAATGAGACTGAAAACACAAGGTCAGTTTAAAGTAGGACACCAGTTCTGAAAAAAATAATAATATAAGGCTAAATGGGAAATTATACTAAATATACTTAAAGTTTTAGTCAACTGTATTATGTATGTTATCACATTAATCCTGTATTACAGTATTAGCATATATTGCACAAATTCATAATAACTGATGACACGTCACATTTTGTTTAACATCAACAACTAATTAAGTTCCATAATTTAAGTTGGGTAATAAAAACCACACCTCAACTCCTGATGCATTTACCTGTCCAAGCCTACACAGGTGTGTCCAACATTTTCTGTCTTTTTCTTTCTAAGTCTCTCTTTGTCTGCACAGGAACCACAGGAGGATTCAGCCTGAAGACTCTCTGCAGTGAGACAGCACCCTGACCCTGAGACTCATCTGCCTGAGTTTTTCAAGCTTTACCTGCTTCTTATTTTTAATAAAGTAAACATTAAGTTTCCCAGCTGTATTAAAATGAATTTGTCATTAAGATTACTTTCAATCTGAATTATCATGGGATTACTAAAAAAAACACAGTGAAGAAACACTGGTAGGTAGAAAATGATTAATTTTGAAATATTTATTTTATTCCATCAAAATATAACAATAAATATTAAGTTGTAACTGCTACTGATTAGCATTCATTGTTAAAAAAAACAGTAGAACAAATTAACAACAGCGGGATGCTATGACTGTGGTAATACAAGCTTAAATATGTCAAGAATGCAGGTAAGGCTTGCTAACACTTGCTGTTAATACTAATTCTTGAATAATTTGCCACCACAAGGTCACCAGCTTGAAGTTGCCCTATGGCACGGGCCCTATCCAGATGAGTCAAACGTGGCATGCTTGGAGCAGGCACCAACTGACCGACTGACCGCTGTAGCAGGGTCCATGCTCACAGGTGCTGCTAATCATGCACCAATCAGGCACCTGATTGTCAGCACCTGGGGTACCAGAAGCTCAAAACAAGAGTCAATAGCAGAATAAGCTGTTTGGCATTGGCAGAGAAAATTTGGCAAGTTCTTCATGGGCGCAACCCACATACTCAACTCTGCTCCTCAACCCACAAATGCATTTTCTTTACAAATGTGGTACCATTTAAAGGGAAATAAACAGGCTTTCCAGTGGTATGAGATTTATTGCCAAGAAGCATTGTTACAACAAAGAAATAATCAACCAAACACAAATTTCCTTACTTTTTGTGCTAAGATTTAACTACATACACTTCACTGTGGTATAAAAACTGTTGTAGATCAATGCATTTATTGACTACTAATTACCGAAAAACTGAGTTTTGTCGCTCTATATTCACATATTCCAGTTGCCTGCTAAGCACTTCCAGGAACTATCTGAAGTCTACATGAATCACGTGCCGACCCCGCTTTCTGAACCCCCACTGACGCAACACTCCCATTCAAGGGCTCTGAGTGTAACACCCTCTTTGGGACCGATTTCACCTAGCAATAGCCAGCAACAACCCGCCAACCAGTCGGGGAATACACATCTTTCCCTAGCAACCAGAGGTTGCCAGGGGGTTGCAAACCAGCCTCTAGGCCTGTGTGACTGAGGCCTTAGTAGATTACTTGCACCCTCATCATTTGTAACCCACTAATTTGCACTGGCTCTTGGTAGTTTGCTTTGGTCATTATTGAGCAGCCACAGAACTTTCCATCCCATCAGTGCTTTTTTGAGACCTCAGGCTAATTTGCCCTGTTTACTAATTCTGGCCCAAAGTTGTTGTGGCTCGAATTGTCACAACATTAGATTAAAGTCTGTTAAAGGCACATACTATAAAGGCAGCAAAATAGCACTTATAGGTTTAGTTAAACGAGCTTTGTACATCAATTAAAAGGCTCCATCCATGAAAAACCCCTGCTGATCTTATTGATTAGGAAGCTCAGAGTCAGTTATAATAGATTGGATCTAAATTCAAAAAATCTGTCCCTAGCCTTTGAGACTTGCCCTGAGTGTGTCTGGTAAAAGCTGAATTTAGGCCATCTCTTTTTATGTTTATAGCATGGCCTTCTGAGCCTTAAATCCTGCTTTCAGGTTCACACCTTAAGCAGCAGAAGAATTTAAAAAGCAGTGTTTTGGTGTCCAAAACAACAGTTCTGGGGGCTCTGAGCAGTTTCTTGGCAACTAGCATAGGCTTATTGTGCTTGGTCAAGAAATTGTCTGGTCATAATTACCTGTAAAACTGTAATAACATAGAAAAAAAATCATTTTGCTTTGCACAAAAGCTACATCGATGTACTGGTGTTTATTTCAGCTGATAAGTATCAAGAAATCTATCTAAATCCATCTATATTAGGTTAAATTAATATACACAACAGAGTGGTGTTCAAAAAAAAGAAGAAAATCAAACTGTTAGGTTATAAACAGACATGAGAAAGATGACTGTTCCAGTCTCCAGAAAGTGAAACAAGCATCTAATTTACTTCTCACCCTACACTTCTCCCATGATGAACTTGGGAGGCATCTGATGTTGTATACAGATTATGAGCCTCATCCTGTAATTCCTCTCTGCCGAGCGCGCTGTGGAAATCTGAAATCAGATCACTCAGCTCCTTAATTACAGTCTGACTGCATTAAGCCCTCCCCATGTCCCACAGGCAGTAAAGTGGCAAGAGGGGGGCCTGAGCCGTCATGTTCGACCCTGGACTTGTTCAGCAGAGGCCCTTTCAGCCCTCACCCTGTCACTCTTGTCAGCACAGCTCGCCTTGTGCATGGTAACACATGACAGATCTGGGCGATACAACAGCCAAGCCTCACCCTGCTGCCACACTAATGATTTATAAATATCTTCTTCAAAGAGCCGAGATGGTGTGAGGGGTAGCATGGTGGTTATGGGCTCTGTTGTGGTGTAACATTGCAGACCCATTTAAGCTCTCAGCTTGCCTTTCATTCCCTGCCACAAGGACCCAAGAGCTGGCTGGAAGAGGGGTTAGGAAGTGCACTGCGGGACTCGTGATGGACAGCTGGGATGAAAAGGCTTCTGGCTGGCATCCGCTAACTCGAGTCAAACCAAGTCACCAGAACTAAAGGAAGAGATCAGCTGCTGTGGTCATATTCAGCTGGTTAGAACATTTATACAACTTATACATTAATATCAACATGTACAGATGTAACCCTTTTATCCAACTTACATAAGTCACAGAAGTTGTTCTACAATAGGAGTCTTTGTTTTCCTACATAAACACCTATATCCCCTGTGTGCATGGTATTTGCATGTGATCAAAGCCTCAGCCCACTGCACCCTCCTTCTTTCTCTGACTATAGAAAACTGTTTCTCTGCTTCCCAAATTTTCAGTATTGTGCTGTGTTCACCTAAAAGGGCATTGTGGTTAAATTTCCTGTATGTCAGGGCTGTTAAGAAGACATGTAAGGCTTTCAGGATAAGAGGCAGAGGACAAAAAGGGTAGTGTGTAAAAAGGTTCAGAGGGCTTCTGACTGAACTGTTATTACACTCCTTAAGAGAGGAGGGAAAAGAAGTTATGCAATGAAAATTTCTGTTCTCTATTTAGTTTCCAGTGATGTGAGCTTTCTGAATGAAGATGATTGTCAAAGGTTGTAATGGCAGTAATTTCATTTCAGATGATTTAATTTTCGTTAAGTTAGTGTTATAAATAGTTTTGACCTTGAGCAGGTACAGAGTGTGTTATCTTTGACTGTGATTTAACTGTATGATATATCATGCAGCATTTGTCTCAGTCCTTTAGACTGAACAAGCCTCATAAATACTTTTGTGTTGGCAGACAGTAGGATGGATACTGCGGCGTCAGAGAGGACATGAACAGTCATAGTCCTCAGTTTTTATTTCCTTCTGTCTTCATGTTCAGAGGTAGTTTTGTCAACTCATATACACTCACCGGCCACTTTACTACATACACCTTGCTACAATATATGGACAAAATGCTTTGGCCTCCGACACTTTACACTTACAGGAGCTGCTCGGCCATGGTAACCTATGCCATGAAGCTCCTGGCATACAGTTTCTGTTCTGACCTCCAGAGGAGGTTTGGAACTCTGCAGTTATTGAGTCAGCAGAGTGTTGGTGACTTTTATGCACTATTCGTCTCAGCACTTGGTGACCCCGCTCTGTAACTTTACGTGGTCTGCCACTTTGTGACTGAGTTGCTTTGATTCCTAAATGCTTCCACTTTGCAGTAATATCACTTATAGCTGATAGTGGGTAGAATATCTAGGAGGGAAGAAATTTCACAAACTGACTTGTTGCATCCTGTTACAGTACCATGCTCGAAATCAGTGAGCTCTTTAGAATGACTCATTCTTTCACAAATGTTTGTAAAGGCAGACTGCATGGCTAGGTGCTTGATTTTATACACCTATGGCAATAGGACTAAAACCCCCCGAATTCAAAGATTAATAGGTGTGGCCCAATACTTTTATCTTTATAGTGTAGTTGCCTTCACTGGTATACTCTGTAGATGGGTCTAGTTTGTTTTTTTAGGATGCTTTGTAAAAAGTTGTTTTTTTTTTAAACTTGTATTTATAGAATCACCAGTCAAACATGATATAAAACAATGCTTAGAAGGTTTGCTGACTTTGCCCTAAAATAAGTGTTTAAAAAGCCTTTTTTCCCTGGGAGTTATACATTTGTCACTGTCTTTCAGAACTCTGTCTCCTCCATCTGTACTGTCCATGCTTTCTATGGCTCCTCTCTAAAAGTTCAGAATAAACTTTCAAAAGTTTATTTTTGAAAAAGCTGTAATTCAATAGCAAACTAAAACAAATTATTTTGGGGATGTACAATTGTTGAACTCATCTGTGAGGGTTTAACGAGAAGATTGATGCTGCTTTTATATATTTACGGTGAATATGTAGCCTGTTCGGGATTGGATTAGCTTAGCATAACTGCAGAAAGCTGAAGAAATAGACTGGTTTTGCTTGATGTTCAGATGTCTGCCCACTAGCACCCCATTGTTGTCCATATAAAAACAGAAATTGCAAAAGGCCAATTTGTAGTTTTAGGGCAAATCCTTCAGCCATTTCTTGGTCTGGTGCATGAACTGTTTCTAAGCAACCAATGCTGCAGTCAGGGAGGCACAGAAGTCCTGAGCAGGTACAAAAATGTTTTCAGAGACGTGAGGGAGAGACATGGCACTCAGCGAATCATTAATAGAAATCATAAATGATGGTGGTTGTTCTAAGGAGCCAATCACAAGCCGATCCGGGTAGCACAAGAGCATGACAGTTTCAACAGTGTGGTGGCAGGCATACATGCATTTAGGTGTAATTATCAGTTTTCTTGGCTTACTGTGTCCATGATGTGAATTAGCATGGCATTTGTTCAGTGCTCTGGTGGGACGAGCCAGACACGTTGATCATGTTGTCACTCTGGATTGAGCCATAACTGAAGTTGTAATGTTGTGACATGTTGTGCATTATTAGTAAAGGAATAACCTGAAAGGAAGAAACCTTTTTAAATCTACTGAATCATCAAACTTTTTAAACCTTTTTTTCTTATCAGATTTGACAGGGGATTCTATATGTTTGTTTTGGAGGGGTTTTTTTGTCTTCAAAGTCCTAATGACTTAAAATAAGGTTATGGAGCTCTCCTCCTCTCCACAGAAGAAATAAACATGTTGATGGGTGAGTTTTAGCTATGCTTATAACAGATTAAAAAAGTTTGAACAATGATATGCCAGGCATTTTCCTCTGCTTTCACGCTTTAGGCTGAGATAAATAGACTTTAAAGTGATACTAATTTCCTCATTTTACTCAAAAAAAAAAGGTATTTTCCCCAATTCTGGACCTTTGCTCTAAGTACACTGGGGTTGTTTTATTGGTATGATTAGGGAGTGTAAGAGCAGCCCAGTCTCATAACAAAACATGAAAAAGCAATCTATTTTTTTGCCTTCATGGACATTCATCTGTGTGTAATGTATTTCTATAGGAAATATATTTTGTCTAGAAGCTTAACCACTTAACCATGAACTTTTTCTAAACCTAACCCAGTTGTTTTTAATGCCTAAACTTAACTGTGCGACATATTTTTAATTAATAATGTATTTAACAATGATACAAATGATATGTGAAAATCTGAGACTTGGATTTCTGCCGTGAGTGGTGAAATGATTGATGGTGGCTTCACCGCCAACCACTCCAACCTCGTAATTTTTCCCCCTTTTAAAAGTGAAAAATAGGGACGATTGGGAGGGGGGGGGGGGG
>VUQI01062602.1:3107-16061 GCA_015106735.1 Paratilapia polleni | reverse complement strand
CCACATGTGTTGTAAATATAATGCTGTCTTTCCCACTTAGACTGTGTTAATGGCTGTAAAACCAGACCACAAGACATACATTCCGAACTCCACTCGAACCCTTTCTCACCCATAGAAGCTGCTTCTCTTTCCACCTATCATTACCATTGATTACTTTTTAAAAACAGAGTTCCTGACACCACCCTGTACCTCTCTACCCACCTTACTGATAAACACAGATGGGGAGCTAGACAAATAGAACCTGCTCATACATCCCAGACTTTCTGACTCCACAAACTCATAATTATGTCCGTCAATACACCCCTAAAAACCATATGGCTTATAAACATATTGATGTCTTACCCACATAACTTTGACTGCATGACCCTGTGAACTCGACCTTTGACCCTAGCTGTCAAAAACCAATTAGTGGATGAGAAAAGGTGTCTCATTAATCTCTCTCTCGCATCCCGATGCAATTCCTCGGCCCAGCCCCAAATGGAAGGTAAGTGTACGGGGGGATCTTCTGCTTGTTCTTCTTACTAAATTTACAAAAGAAAAAAACAACAACAACAGCAAAGAAAATAAAATCAAACACATCTTCCAAAAGATTTCACAGTGGGAACATAAATAATTTGCCAGCTACCTGTCAGGTTTGAACTCCTCTGGCTCTGGCCACAGCTCAGGGTCATGGTGCAGAGCGTAGACTGGAACCATAACAATCATGTCCTTTGGGATTGTGATTTCATTGATTTTTACAGTTTCTTTAGCCACTCGCTCCAGACGTGCAGCAGGGGGATAGAACCTATTGACAAAATAGGAATACTTTTTAAATGTTTATATTATGTCTATGAAAAGTCTATATTACACAAAACATCCAATCACAGGCACTCTCTCAATATTTCAAATTATGTGGAAGGAAATTTTCAGTTTTTGTGTCAATGGTTGGGACATTTTTAAGCCATTGTTGCCCTTTTCAAAAATATAATGACTGTACAGCAATTACTGTGAAAAAAATCAACCTCTCTATTTTTTGTCTGTTGCTCTTTTAACTTTCTTACCACTCTGGTTCAGCCTTGAATCAAAATATTATATAAAATAAATCTTTCATGGACTGCTATCAAAGAGCATAAGTAAATGATAAAGCTCATTACCTCAGACACTCACTGACGACACTGTCCAGGTACTCCATCTGCATCAAAGCTTCATACTCAACTGGACCCTATAAAGTTGTTACAAATCAAAGTTTCCTCAACGACAGCTCTGATTTAAAAAACAATAGTTTCAGTGAAATAATGTTGAGAGAATGACTTCATGATCAGAAATGTCCATTCTACCTTGTTTGGGAAAGTGGAGTCTATCTCACTTTGCAGGCGTTTCATGATTTCAGGATTTCTTGCCAAACTATAGGCTAAGAAAACAAGAGTGGTGGCACTTGTCTCGTAGCCAGCAAACACAAACATTGTCGCTTGGGAAATGATCTGTAAGACCTGTGAGGACAGACAGAAGAAGGCATGAGGCATTTGGTGTGCATACATTGGACCATAGGTGTGTGTACTGATGTATTTACCCTTATTCTGCTTTTCTTTGTTTGGTTCATTGGCTGTCTGAGACTTGATCAAATGCTGAAGGATATCATCTGAATTCTGAGAACAGGTTGCATACAGTCATGTCAAAACATAAGGACATCCAGTGAAATGACTTTTCAGAATATTTGAACAATCATTGTCTTGAAACAGTCCCTACAGGAAAAAGTGATCATCTCAAACAAATGACACATAAAACTGATTTATTATACTTAACACACCAGTGTTACAAATTTACTTCCATACCCAATCCCCAGTTGCTGGAATGGTTCTTGGTACATGGAATGTCACCTCTCTGGTGGTGAAGGATCCTGGACAAGTAAAGTTGAGAGATACTGGCTACACATAGTTCACCTGTCTGGCTGGGGACGCCATTGTTCTATTTGGGGTACTTCAACACTCACGTGGGCAGTGACAGCATAACCTGGAGGAGCGTGACTGGGAGGAATGGCCTTCTCAATCTAAGTTCTGTTACTGGACTTCTGTGCTGACCACAGAATGTCTGTGACAGACACCATGTTTGAGCTTCTGAACAGTGTTCATAAGTGCACCTGGCACCAGGACACCCTAGCTCTCAGGTTGATGACCAATTTTGTAGTCATGTCATCAGACTTGCAACTGTATGTATTGGACAAGGGTGAAGAGAGGAGTGGAGCTGTCAACTGATCACCTGACCACCACCTGGTGGTAAGTTGGATCAAGTGGAGGGGAAGGACAGCGGATAGGCCTGGGGCACCCAAATGTATAGTGAGGGTACACTGAGACTGTATGGCAGAGGTCCCGGTTTTGGGCCCCATCACTGGGGCTGAGGTCACCAAAATAGTTAAAAAGCTCTCCAGTGGACAGGCCCCTGAGGTGGATGAGATTCTCATGTTCCATAAAGCTCTGGATCTTGCCGGGCTGTTCTAGTTGACACGCCTCTGCAACATTGCGTGGAAGTCGGGAGCAGTGGTCTTGGACTGGCAAACTGGGGTGGTGGGTCCCCCTTTTTAAGAAGAGGCAGGATGCCTGAGGGGTGTGTTCCAACTTCAGGGGGATCACACCCCTCAGGCACCCAGGGGCATAGGCCTTCTGTCCATTGGTCAAACCCCAGATTCAGGAGGAACAGTGTGGTTTCCATCCTGGCTGTGGAACACATCATCTTTTGTGGACAAAAGATGATGTGGTTCTGTTGACTTTAGCAAACGATGATCTCCAGCTTGCACTTAGCCAGTTTGCAGCCAAATGGCTGGGATTTGTATCAGCACCTCTAAGTCTGAGGCAACGGTTCACAGTCAGAAAAGGGTGGCGTGCCCACTCGGGGTTGGGAATGACTTCTGCCCCAAGTACAGGAGTTCTATCTGCACTTTGGGTCTTGTTCACGAGTGAGGGAAAGTGGAGCAGTACATTGACAGACAGACTGGTGGTGCATCTATAGTAATGCAGATGCTGTACCGGTCTGTTGTGGTGAAGAGAGGTGAGTGTGAAAGCAAAGCTGTCATTTTGCTGGCTGATCAATCTTCCTACACTCACCTGTGGGCACAAGCTGTGGATAGTGACTGAAAGAATGAGATGAAAAGAGATTACTGTCAAGTATCTTTGGGCTCACCCTTACAGATAAGAGTAGAGCCACTACTCCACCCTATCAATAGGAGGTGGTTCAGATATCTAACTAGGATACTTCCTGGACACCTCCTAGGCAAGGTGCTTTGTCCAGCTGGGAGGAGGATCCAGGGTAGACCCAGGACACGCTCTACTATGTTCATGACTACGTCCACCAGGAGCTGGAGGATTTGGTTGGGGAGAGGAAGGTCTGGGCATGCTTAGACTGCTGCCCTATGACCCAGATGAGCATTAGAAAACGGATGGATGGATGGATGGATGGAAATGTTATAGTCTTGTGATGAACAATATGATGCTAGCATGGATGAAGATTTGATCAGCTGCAAGAGCTTTTTATTTCAGGATGACATTGAGTTCTCTGTGTTGTAAAAACCTGGCATGAGCTGTTATTGCGTCCCTCTCTGATTTTCTCCACAACTGATTTAAAGAAAGCAGTAGAAGACTTGGGGAACAAAGACACACCCAGATGCTCCAGGAGTGGAAGAAAAATGGGTGAAAACTTTTAGTTACCAAACAAAGTTGTTAATAAAAAAACAAAAAAAAATGGAAGAGCAGTACCTTGAAACATATAAAGAAGTGGGGGGAATCTGAATAGCTTTGAGGCATGGGTGATGAAGGGATTTGAAGGGTTCTTGATTGAGTCAAAATCCAGACTGAATGCACAGCTTGCCATCACGTCCATGCTGTAGGGTCCAAAGAAGCTGAAATACCCACATTATGCTCATCAGTGCCACATTTAACATCATTATGTTTGTTCCACAGACCTAGTAACACTGTAAAATAACATCAATTAGATGAGAAGACCGATCCCAGTCTCAGTGTAACTTCGTAGCTACAGGGAGTAACCGTTTAGCTTAGCCTAGCATGACAGCAAAGTAGCTGTAAACAGCAAACACTGCTCTGTCCACGTGTAACAAAATCAGCCTACAAGCTCCATCAGTTAACACATTTCATGTGGCCATCTTGGGAGATGATCTGAGGTTTAATTCCTGTCACATTTTATAAACTCAACTTGCACGATATTACTCACTCTTTCACATTAATGACTTCATCATTGTGTGCTTTGGACTGCACGCTGTCTGTCAGTTTGCGGGAATGATGTTTCATAATATTAAACATCTTAAACAGAGGAAGAGAGTGCAAATTAAAGAATGGTGAAAATAAATATATATTCTTGGCTCTTCTGTACCTGCATATACATTTACTTCTTTTAGACGTCCAGAGGTGAAGGAGGGAGAGAGGACATTACGAATCCGTCTCCACTGATCATCCTCAGCAACAGTCACTGCATCATAGAGATCTCCATTCAAACGGAAATTCTAGAGAGACACAGTTACGGTTATACACAGGCTATGTATCAAACAGCTGTTAATACTCGTACAATGATAGGGCAAAGAATTTGCAGCTGAAAGTTGTTACATCTTTGAACATGTGGTGTGTCAACACAGTTATTATAGAATTTTAAAGAACCACTTCAAACCAGAAAGTGAGCGTATTTGATGTGTTACTGTAGTATGCTAGATGTACACATGTTAACTTTGAAATGTTTGACCCACCCTTAGGTCAAACTTTATGTTTTTTCACTGGTGACAAGGATCAAAGAGCAAAGCATGGTTATATACACTCTATTGCCAAAAGTATTCACTCGTCTGCCTTCACACGCATATGAACTTGAGTGTGTTTATGGGAATTTTTGACCATTCTTCCACAAGCGCATTTGTGAGGTCAGACACTGATGTTGGACGAGAAGCCCTGGCTCGCAGTCTCCACTCTAATTCATCCCAAAGGCGTTCTATCGGGTTGATAGAAGGCCAGTCAAGTTCTTCCACACCAAACTCGCTCATCTATGTCTTATGGACCTTACTTTGCGCACTGGTGCGCAGTCATGTTGGAACAGGAGGGAGCCATCCCCAAACTGTTCCCACAAAGTTGGGAGCATGAAATTGTCCAAAATGTCTTGGTATGCTGACGCATTAAGAGTTCCTTTCACTGGAACTAAGGGGCCGAGCCCAACTCCTGAAAAACAAGCCCACACCATAATCCCCCCTCCACCAAACTTTGCACTTGGCACAATGCAGTCAGACAAGTACCGTTCTCCTGGCACCCGCCAAACCCAGACTTGTCCATCGGATTGCCAGATGGAGAAGCGTGATTCGTCACTCCAGAGAACACGTCTCCACTGCTCTAGAGTCCAGTGGCGGCGTGCTTTACACCACTGCATCCAACACTCGGCCATGGAAACCCATTCCATGAAGCTCTCTACGCACTGTTCTTGAGCTAATCTGAAGGCCACATGAAGTTTGGAGGTCTGTAGCTATTGACTCTGCAGAAAGTTGGCGACCTCTGTGCACTGAGCCTCAGCGTCCGCTGACCCCGCTTTGTGATTTTAGGTGGCCTACCACTTCGTGGCTGAGTTGCTGTCATTCCCAATTGTTTCCACTTTGTTATAATACCACTAACAGTTGACTGTGGAATATTTAGTAGCAAGGAATTTTCACGACTTATTGCACAGGTGGCATCCTATCACGCTACCACGGTGGAAATCACTGAGCTCCTGAGAGCGACCCATTCTTTCACAAATGTTTGTAGAAGCAGTCTGCATGCCTAGGTACTTGATTTTATACACCTGTGGCCATGGAAGTGATTGGAACACTTGAGTGTAGTGTATAATCCTAACAAAGGGTACCTAAGCTTTGTACTTGTTGACTTTATATAAAATTTGCTTTTTTAAAAAAAATCTTTACATGCTTTCACATTGTTTAACACCACTTGGGTAAAGCACTTTTTCTATCACATAAACTCATACTCTGCTGCTTTGACTTAACAGCTTGTGTTTAACCTTTTTTTCCTAATATCATAATTTGCTCTTTCTCCCTAAAACATGTTGCTCTGCAGCTTGTAACTTGTCCTTGTTTGTGACTGACTTGTGACTTGTCTGGTCATATGCTGCCAGCACCACCTCTCTTATGTGAATGTGCTTATAGCTAGGTTTGGAAAACCTGGGTTGCGCTGTCGAGTTAATAACCACCTTCTTGTGACAGCTTAGCAGGATCAGTGAAGTTAGATGAAGCTACAGAAGGAAAAGATTTCCTGGGTACTCTATGTAGAACTTGCTTCATAGTACCCATTGCCAGTCTCTTTAAACTGTTGGCTTTTTAACTTCCTCCCTTTGTCCCAGTGCCGGTGTCTCTCCAGTTTTCTGCACCACCTGTTCCCAACCAGTTAATCACTCCTCCATCACTTCTTTGTACTATCTTTGTACTATGTTATCCAGCTTTTTACATATTCCCTCGTGTTCCTGCAGTGTTGCTGGTGTTCTTTTGTTTGAATTATGACCCGAGTTTTCTTTCCTTGGTTTTCTTGTTTATCACATCTTGTCTATTTTTGGATTTTTACCTCTTGCCTGCTACCTGCCAGATTTGTTTGCTATGATGACTGGCCTCATGTATGACCTCAGTCTAGTAATAAAGGACTTTCACTGTGCTTCATGTGTTCTGCATATGGGTCTTTTTCTTCTGCAAGTGTTACAGCAAGCACATCTCTGTAGCCCCAGCTTGAAGGTTGAAGGTTGAAGTCCCATTATTCTTTTGTCTGTGTGGCAAAAGAGCTACCAACACAGCAAACGAACACCAACACAAGACCCTAAACTGTACAGTTGCTAGTTGCTACAGTTTTTGCTTTGAGCCTGTGTTTCTGTTGAACCCTATTTGATGTGTTTGTGCTATGCTGCTGACTGTATAGTTTCATATCTACTGTACATCTAGCTTTACTGCAAGAATACAGATATTCACATTGTAACTTGTTCACTTTTAAAAGAGTGAGACACAATAAGGAAACTAAAACTGAAATGGTTTTACAAGGCAGCTAAAAATCAATTTCAGTCCTTGTTCTTTAGTGGAATATAAGAAAAAATGCAATTCTATTAGATACTTTTCAGGAGATCCTTTCCACGTGATCTATCAAACAAAACTTTCTAAGGTGCTGTCACAAATTGAAATCTCAGAAATATTGATAATAAGATCTGGCCGTCACTCTTCATTCTGTCCTGACCAGCCTGGCAGACTTTTAGGGAATTCTGTCTTGCAGGACTACAGCAACACAGGTGTCATTTGGGTGGTCCAATTGTGGAAGTTTATTTCTTTTCCTTTTCTCAAAAACAATTCTGCAGAGTGCAATACATGTGAGATGCACTGATGCCTTAAACTCCAAAAATTAAAACCACCAGCTCATGAAAGCATCAAATTGAAATATAAAGCTCAAAAGGGAGACTCAGGGGTAGCAATAGAAACAATATGTATTTTCATATGATATCAAAAAGCATTTTATTTGAAAAACGGCTACCAGTGAATGAGGAGGATTTTTTTTTTTTTTAATGACAAAAATAACTAAACTTTGTGAGGAAACTTTAAAGCCTCAAAATACCCTGCCTGTCCTTGTGGAGTCATGTTTGCACCAACAATGATGTTGCTGAAAAGGTTTTGTGTGTGTGTGTGCACGTGTACCGAACACACATAATTTTACGCAACACTTTGGAAGAAAGCTGATTAAAGAGTGAATGAGGAAGTTGATTTCCGCCCCACAGTGGGCCAACAATGTGCAGGATTAATCAGGCACGGCTCCTATCCATGCAGGTTAATTAGGGTTAAATGATAATTAGGACACCATTAAAAAGGCAAACAACCACCAAGGACCCTTAATCCGCCCAATGCTGTGCTGTTGCAGTGAGGGTTTGTTTGTGCAGGGCTGCGTGTATGGACGAAAAGGTGTTTTTGTACAGTTTGTTATGGGTGTTTGTGTAAATTTGTCAACAAGCATTCTGTCTGTGCCAGTGTGCATGGATAAGATTTTATCTGTGAAAATGCATGTGTAATGTGTATGATTTTCTTTGAATCATGCACAGTATTTCTGCCTTTTGTGGAGCCATGACCAAAGAGTGAAGGTTGAGAAGATGAAGGTCACAGCACACAGTGTAATTCTGTCAAGTAGTCTCTTAAAAGATTATTTAAAGTATCTTCAAGTTAAAGGTGTATTTAAAATATTGCAGTGGGCCAAATTTCAATAAAAGAAAATTTTAAAAAATAATCAGATGATATTGTACTTAATATGTCATATTAAGTACTACAGCACTGAACTCCTCCTGAAAAGTTCACCATTGTGAAAATAGATTTATGAATAATACCCAGAATGCTTTGCTCCATAACTGATGGGATGTAAATGTGTCTCAGTTGACCTGGAACATCCTCTTTGTCCCTTCTCAGATACAACAATTTGCTCCCATTTTGTGCTTGCAAATGTGACACAAGATGCTGCAGTGAAAAAATTGGAATTGATTGGAGACTTGGCTAAAATGTCTCAGGCTATGACCCCTGAAGCTTAAAAGCATTTTTCCATATTAGTATTCTACACCTCACACCTCCTACCTCGCAGGCAAGGTAGACCAAGAATAGAATCAACCTGCATTACTGTCTTTATAGCTTGCTTTAGTTCATATCACTAATTTAGTTAATTATATCTGTTTTCTATTGTAAAAATTATTATTAATTTTAATAGTAGTATTTGCACCTGAAGAAGTTGAGAAAAATACTTTCATTCCCTAATTGAGACAGGGGTTATGATGGCATAATTTGTGATCAATTAGAACTGCAGTCATGAAAGTCTTTCTTGCAATTGTGCTTTTTATTGTCACCTTTTATATGTTTCTTCATTCATTCATGATTGATGTCACCATCACGCAGCTTGTGGCCATAATAGGGGCAGTATTGGCAGTAATGGTTTGTTAGTTCCCTGTAGGGTCCCTAGATCTCTTGGGCTGGCACCGAACTTTTTCCCTCTGCAGCACTCAGATGTACACTAGGTAAATTTATCAGCGCACAACACCCTTGGCATGGCTAAGTGAAAGAGGGAGCTTAGCACTGATAGGGCGGCTGTAAAGTAGCTGTGGGTATTTTATTCCAGCTTATTTTTTATTTTATTCCTTTCTTGGAAGGTTATATCTGGCGGCCTCCTGTGATCTGACTGCAGCCGGACTGAGTAATTCCTGAGCTGCGATAAGGGCTTGGATAAGCATAATGACGTTTGGAAGTGTGAAGTTTTTGCTCCCTTTAAATGGAGATGGTGATTTTCTCCTCACACCTCTGTGCTTATTTAGAGCCTAGACTATGGCCAGGAATTTCAATAGAGGCTCTTATTCACAGACAGGTTTTTCCTATGTGTCGGTGTGCGAGTGCATGCGTGCCTGTGTGTGACCTGCATTCTTTCCTGGTTTTACCACCCATAAGGTGTACGTCCCTCCTGATGAGAAACTTAATTCATGCATTTACATTTAATTTTCTATAATGCTTCATGTCTTCAGCCTTTTCATCTATCATGTTCTTTACTATAGCCATCTATAACAACAACACAAAATGATAATACATTTTATTTATATAGCCATTTAAAAATGTGTGTAGTGTGCTTACAGGAAAATACAGAAAGGCTAAATCAGCAAAATAAATTTAAAACTGAGTCAGAAATTTTGAAATATAAATTTACCGTTGGCCATTTGGTGACTTGTCTATATATCAATTCATAAACTCTTTTTTGTGTGATAAGCTGACACCTCAGTTTTCTAGCTCTAGTAAATCTATATTTATAGTCATTTACACGAATTGCACCATGAGAGTACACCACACATTCTTTTTTTAACTTTTATTTATTAATTAATTTATTTACATTATGAAAGATGTTTCATTTTATTTATTTTTCAGTTCGTCCTTCTGTCTGTCTTCTTTTTTTTAAGTATTGTCACTGAAAGAATGTTATTTTGCTTTGAAAGAATTAAAATTACTGTACATTTCTGAAATCTTACTAAACTGCAGTTAAGACTCATAGTAAAGAAACAATGCAATTTTTAGCAATAGAAACATCCTATCTGCAAAGATTGATCACTTAATCTCTTTTGTTGCTATAAAATGTGGAAGCTGTAATGCCCGTCATTTTGAAATGAAAGTCCATGAGCTCTATTAGCCAAACCCCCACAATTACTACAAAGCCCACAATGTCCTCTTGACCATACTGTAGGACTCATAGACTGCATATGGTGCTTGATGTAGAGACCTCAGACTCATGTTCCCCATAGAGGACAAAAATGAATTGCTGGTTAGTGTTTAAAAGTAACCTATAACATTACAAGATTACTGCTGTTGAACAGTAATCCATTACGAGTTACCATTACCTTCTGTAACTTTTGCAATGCCAAAAATAAACACCCATTTGCCTTTAGTTTGGGCATGTTTGTTAGGCCTTTTCCAGAGTGTATGGAGCCTATTCTACAGCTACCTCTTAATGTACTAACTTTGCATCATTGCTATAGTATTGTGTATTGATATGGGTAGCATCTCTCACTATGTGAGCAGCAGGAAGCTTGTGTATCTCCCTCCAAGCGACAGCTTTAGCTAAATGCTAACATTACACTTTCTGAGCTGTAGGAATGGCATCATTCTGTTCTTCATTTGGCCTCCCCACCAGTGTTGAAGAGGTGTGCTTAGCTTACAGGTGCTTCTGTGAAATGTGAAGTGGAACTCGGAGCGCCTTAACAGCTTCGACACTTATCACCTTGGCACAAAATCATGTGAAAACTTCCCCTGCAATCACGCTAGCTGATCCGACTGACACAGCTTTAGAACTGGGTATTTCACTAATAAGCAGCTGTATGCCAAGGAGTCGGAGGAAGACAGAATGCATCAAGGATTTTTTGGGGGTTTTTTTGTCTTTTGTCAGAACAAAAGGAACAGGGAAATGCAGTAACATATTTAACACTATTGGGTTGCTTATTGGGGTGACATGGTAGTGTGGTGGTTAGCACCATTGTCTCATAGCAAGAAGGTCTTGGGTTCAAATCCATGAGCTGAGGCCTTTCTGTGTGGAGTTTATGTGTCTCTGTGTGTTCTCTCTGGGTATTCTGGCTTCCTCCCAAAGACATGTATCAAGCATATTTTTCTATGTTAGCCATGTGATAGATTGGCAGCCTGTCCAGGGTGTACCCTGCCTCTTACTCTGTGACAGGTGGAATAGCCTCCTGCCCAACTGCAACCCTGAATTGGGTAAGAGGAAGAAAATGGATGGGTTGCTTATTAGAGAAAGCAACTAGGTAACAGATTAACTGAAAACTAAGAGTTACAATAATTGTTAAACAAAAAAATAATCTGAGTACTCTGTAATGAGTTACAGTTAAACTACCAGTATTGTCTTTGAGGTTAGTAAGCCTGCATTGATGCAGACTTGGTATTGGAGGGCTTTATAACCCACTCCCACTTAAGGTTTGTTGGTTTAGAACAGCACTTACCCTTGACATTAAGCTACAATCGGAGTGGGAGTGTGCAGGGAGAGGATGTTGGGTTTGGATTGGAATTGGGCCTTAGAATTCAACGATGTGGCTCAGGCAAGAAAAAAAATGGCAGACTGTAAGAAAGTTGCTCTTTCTTTGTTTGAGGGCATTCCAAACTAGCCACAAGGCAAGCATTATGCAAATATTTCACACAGTGACATAAGTAATGGAAGAAAAGCCTGGACTACACACAACATGTTTCAGGTAGTTCAGCTGCAGTGTTTTCTGTAGGAGTGAATAACTCCCTTTTGCGTAAACTTTGGGCTTTGTTACATTCTATGTAACAAGCTAAAAGAAAGGAGAAAACTAAACCAGACTGGTTTTAATCTATCTAAATGGTATGGTGACAAAAACAAAAGCACAGAAAAGAATTAACCTTACACTTAAACAAAGAGTTTGCTGAACTTTCTTTTCATTTTAGTTAATTACTGAAAACGGTGGCACAGCAGAGATCAAAGACAAATGCTGGGCTTCTTTTATGGCACCACACCATTTTGCCTATGGACAATTGTCATTTTTCAGTTTACTTCAAAGCCTGTAGGTGGATGCTGTGTTGGGCTGTCCTAAAGTAGCATGCAGTTCCAGTCAATGCAGCAGTAGTGGTTCCAAACTTAGCAATAAAGCCATCATAGTGATTTAATGTTTTTTGTAGGTGAGTGTAGTATGTGTATTGCAACCATTCAGACAAAAAGTGCAGTGAATTACATATTGATATAATTCAAGTTGTCTGCATAAATTACTATGCTGTCACAAAAACTTTGTGACATTATCACAAATTTAAATCTATCACGTCATCACATCATAGAGATGGCATCCATGTTGTGCTTTAAAAAAACAAAAACACCCCTTCAACAACAGTTTCTACATTAGTTTTCTACCTTGTGCCTTTTTGGAGTGCTTTGTGCCTCCAACAAAACAAAAAGGTTGCAGCTGAGAAATCACTTGACTTTGATAAAATATGTGGAGCAATGAAAGAGGAAAAGCAGGTGAGAGGAAACAGAAGCAATTTTATAGCTGAAGTGGGGGAGGAGAGCTGGAGAACAGCTGAGTGATGTGCACAACTGTGGATGTTTGCCCCCTTTGCATTGACTGAGGTTGAGGTCGAAACACACAGGACTGATTACCAACACAGAAAATAAATCAAACGCCCCTTTCACAGCACTGACTGTGAGTTGCTGGCATTTCACACTGATATTATAATTGCCAGTTCCATTTTAGATGCACAATCATGTTAAATGGACCTTAAACCATTATGCAATTTGACTTACTCTGTGGCAGGCTTGTAATATAAAAGTGTATTGTATTAGTGTCAGTATGTGGTATATCCCATAAGAATCACTAACATTTTAGGTAGGCTTGGTAAAAAAAAAAAAAAAAAAAAAAAAAAAAAAAAGAAAATTAAAAAAAAAAATTTATATTAAA
>VUQI01062600.1:1318-11875 GCA_015106735.1 Paratilapia polleni | reverse complement strand
ATTTCTTTGATTCCCAAGGTATGTTCTAATCTCTGCAGTAAAATATTGTGGTCAACGGTATCGAATGCTGCACTGAGGTCTAACAGGACAAGCACAGAGAGGAGTCCACTGTCAGAGGCCATAAGAAGGTCATTAGTAACCTTCACTAGAGCTGTTTCTGTGCTGTGATGAATTCTGAAGCCTGACTGAAACTCTTCAAATAAACCATTCCTCTGCAGATGATCAGTCAGCTGCTTTGCAACTACTCTTTCAAGAATTTTAGAAATAAAAGGGAGGTTATAATTAGTTAAGACAGCTGGGTGAAGGCTTTTTAAGGAATGGTTTAATTACTGCCACCTCAAAAGCCTGTGGTACGTAGCCCGTTAATAAAGATAGATTGATCATATTTAAGTTTGTAGCATTTTTAATGGTAGGACTTCTTTGAGCAGTCTTGTAGGGATGGGGTCCAATAGACACATTGGTTTGGAGGAAATAATCACTGAAGTTAACTCAGAAAGATCAATTGGAGAGAAAGAGTCTAAGTAAATATCAGCAGTTTTGAAAGTTACTGTACATAATGATACGTCTGTGGGACGGCTGTGAATAATTTTTTTTTCTCTAATGGTTAAAATTTTATTTGTAAAGAAATTCATGAAGTCATTACTAGTCAGAGTTAAAGGAATGTTTGGCTCAACAGAGCTCTGACTCTTTGTCAGCCTGGCTACAGTGCTGAAAAGAAACCTGAAAAATAAGTTGGCAGAGGCATCTCAGAAGAATCATACCCATTGCCTCACCTGTTGGCAATCAGGCTAAGAGGCTGTTTATCAGCTTGATAAGTCAACCCAATGTTCATATGAAAGGGGATGACTTTGGCAGCATCTGACCAATCATAAACATGGGTAAGTCTGCTGGGAGCAGAGAGGCTGAGAGGGAAAATAAAAGTACAAAATACAAAAAAAGTATAAAAAGGATGCTGCACAGAAATCAGCCGCCTGAGTGTATATAATAGGAAAAGTGCTGTGCAGTAGTATAGTATTAAAACATAACGTATAGCCTATTTGAAGCCAGGAAGGAAAGCTGGCAATAATGACCATGTAAGTTGAGACTTTTCAGTCTCATTAAAGACGCAGGAGGATCTCACAGATCAGTTGTTATACATTTAAATTAATATTTAGATGTGCATGACACAGTTATAGTTTTTCTTCTTTCAGCTGCAGCCTTGTTGGTGTCTAAAGGTCTGAGAACAAGTAAAGACTTAATAGAAAAGTAGAATTCAAACGTAGGTTTAATTTACATGCAACATTTCATATATGGGTCCACAAGTACAAGTAGTTGCCCTGTATTAGGATCATATGTTAATGTTGATAGAACAATAATATTGTTTGCAGCCAACAGGGAAAAAAATCAGGGAATAAAGTTGTGTCTAAGAATCTATATTTATTACTGATGCTCATCACAGAAAGACAAAGACTTCAGATGCTCTTAAAAAAACTCCATACCCTATTATACCCTCCTACTATCCACGGACCAAGGTCTGAGGGATCTTCTAGGAATGGTGACACTATTTTCTGGTCAGTAGGTGGTGGTTTCGTGATTGTTCGTCTCTTATCTGGAACATAACCTGCTTCGGAGGTCAGGGCTGCAAAGTAACCATGGCGATATACCCAGTAAGAAGTGAAGTGCTTTCTTTATACTGAAAACCCAGGGTTAACCCTGAAGTTATCTGGATGAGCCCAAATCCTGCTTCGTGGTACAGGCCTCAGGTCCCTGCCTAAATGAATGGGTAGAGCACAGTAACTTCAATTTCATTGGTCACCAGGACATAGAAACTACATGCAGAGAGTAACCAGTCAAATTTGTCTGTTTTAAAGCAGACTGTTGGGTTTTTTTGGAGTAGTGGTGGGATGTGTGTCTTTCACGATCTTTGGCATTACTGACTTTTCCCACATTCTTTTGAGGATTCTTCAAGTGGTTTGTTTCTCTCTTAGGAGGTCTGCTTTTAAGACATTCGTGTGTGTGTGTGTGTTGCAGGGACGCTGTATGCAACCTGTGAACTGATGAAGAAGCAGCAGGCCGAGGTTCTGGGCTGCATGGTGGTCATCGAACTCAAAGAGCTCAGTGGCATCGACAGACTGAAACCACACAGTGTGTTCTCCCTGGTTCAGTATTAATGACCCTTCAGCTGCTACTGCAGTGGAAACAGTTAGAAATGACCAGTTGCATATTACTAATGTTTCCCCAGTGGCATCAGAGAAACAAGAAAACAAGAAATCTCAGTAATTCTCATACCAATCATGTCCTTTTTTTCCAGTTCAGTCAGTTAGTGATTGATGTTAATGCTGTGGTTGAATGGCTGAAGCCTTACCCAGCATGCTTTGATGTGCTTCATTCTCACAGATGGTTAAGAAGTCATAAAATGGGTGGAGTTGCCATATCCTGGTCTTTTTTTGCATAGTTTTTGTGTTATTGTTTTTGTTTTTTAATTTTCCAAAAATTAGAATTTCTTTTCTTCAATGTTTATTCTCTGGGAAGGTACGGTCTCCATTTAACTACAAAAGGTACAAAATTTGGGCTGTTTTGGTGGGGCTTAGCCATGTCCTGCTAACCATGTGATGCTGCAGTGCAGAATGCAGAATATGTTCAAGTGTTTACTGTGGCTTAGCTGCTACTAGCTGCGGTATATTGTTTAATCCTTATTTTCGTGTCTTACAGAATTTAAAGGGCCTAAGCGTCCTACTTTTAGTCCACACTTTTGCTAATTTTTAGGCATCTTTGACATGCGAGTATAAATAGCTTGATTCTTATGTAAATAAATGGTTTTACAATCCAGCTGTGACATGTTGATTGGATGTTATCAGAAGTGTAGCTCCAGTGGCTACAAGCAGCATAATTTACTTTTCTGATACCTACATTCATGCATAAGTCTTAATTGTTCAGGGATGGCAGGATAAGTGGAAATCACAAGTTTGTTAGCCCTGTGATGAGGGAAGCTCTGGGTTTTTTGTTGCAGAAAGAGTTAAACTCTAAGTCAGTTACCGTGGTAACAGACTGTGAAGCTAACCTGCTCGCTGGCAGGTTTTCTTCAACAAACCCCGAGTTTCTCTTTAACTCCTACCCCTCCTGCTGCACCTGAAACAGCTGTCTGACTCACCTTTTCACTTTCTGACTCATACAGTTGATATCAAAGTGCACGGAGACAAATTTACGTCTTTACAAACATTGAAAACCCAGATATTAGTTCATTTGGCTTTTCTAATTAACCTGTCCCCAGTTTAAGGATGAAGATGGCAGTTACATCATGGATTCATCAGCTCAAAATACAATCTCATTCTGGACAGTAAGGCAGCTGTCAGGTGTTTAGCCAGTTCTGCTCTAAAATATTTACTGTATAAAACAAGCTTTAGACAGAAAAAACGATCGGTGAACGCACATTTGTCATGCTGGTGGAAAAATTGGCACCATGTTGGAGAGGATGTAAATTTTGTGAAGATGAGGCTGAAACAACTAAAACAAAGTGTAGTTTAAAGTGTTTGGATACAGGCTGCAGACATGTTCACGTGGACACAGTGATTAAATGCTGCCGAGCAACAGTTTGAAGTGTGTAAAAACAATGGGGCACCTCTGACCCTGTGAGAGTTGGGGAAGGATCCAGCCCCCCTCCCTGAACTGGAACAGATAGATGGATGACTTAAAAATAACAAGTTTGAACTTTGACATCTTTTCTACTGCAAATGACCAAAATCAGTTTTACTGGGTTTAAGTGTGTAAACTGCTCTGTGTAATTCATGCTTTTGTCTCCAGCTGCTGTCATGTGAATAAATTTTGAAGAAAAAAGTCACTTTTTTCACATATTTCTTTTACCACTGAATTAAAATTGAGGCTTATGCCATGATGTGTCGTGGTATTGGAGCACTACCCAGTCCTACATGTATGTACTTAGCTGAGGATGAACATGTTCAGAGTTGATCGAACTAGCTCTGAAAGATTTTCCAGCTCAGACGTTCGGTTTACAGCAGAATTTGTTAAATGTGTGAGACAGGCCCCAGACAAACTTAATATGGATTTCTGAAGCAGTTCAAATTGTAGCCACATTTATCTTTAAAACGAATCCGGTGGCAGATGTCTGGATTTGGTGTAGCTATAAAGCACTTGGCGCTTTATAGCAGGACGTTTTCCAGGCTGTGACACAGGTGTGAACACGGCTTTGCTTCAGTGAGTGTTAGTTGGATGATGTACTTCTCGCCCCGGGCCGTGCTCTCACACAGCTGTAAAGTTTGAGTGCACTGGCTCCCCGCTCCAAATGTCATGAATAATGGTCTTGTATGATCAGATTATTTTTTTTGAAAATCTGAATTTTGTATTTTAGAATCCTGAAAAGGGGCAACAGATGAAACATTTGTCTGTGTTCTTTTTCCTAGCTTATACACACTGAGAAATGACTGCTAAATTCCACACTGGGTAGGAACCTGAGTTTCAGGTGTGCCCAGTGGGTAATGGTAGCAACAATGACAAAGTTGACAACACTGTTAGACACTGACTCACCTCTACGGTATTGTGCTCTTTAGCATTTCCCATGTATCATTCAAGTGACAGCAACTCGTTATTTCCAGTATGTGAATCAACCAATTTTTAATGCACCCTTACACGTAAACGTTTCATGCATTTTCTATAAGCAATTACTGAGAACTTCTGAATTTGCTCTTTTAGTGAACTCAGACCAGCACCACTGCACCCCTGCTCTCACTAAGCCATTTGTGTTAAGATCCCTTTCAAACAATGAATGAAGTCTGTGTGAATTCACAGAAAACAAATCTGGATGCAGCACTTGATAAATGCTTGTATTTCTTAAACATATCAAACAATGACTCAAAATGTAAAAACACTAAATTGGTTTACTCCATAGAAAAGTGATCCCTAAAACACTGCAAGTCAGCACATCGATGCTACACTTCGAGCAGGAAAAATGAAACGTCACTCAGTAAAGTGGAACAATGGTTAAAACAGCTCGGGAGAAAGGATTCCAGGAGTAGCCCCCTCTGCTGGTTTCCTGGTATCCTGGAGCTGTGCATTTTCACACAAGACACACACTGCAAACCCTGCCAACAACCAGTGAAATGTACTAAAAACTCGGCACTTCAACATCTGAATGTGCCAGCCGTGTATTGTGAAGATGAGTACGGCCTCTCCTTGGCAGTCATTACGTCCTGTTAATATAAATCCAAAGTCTCTCAGAGTCTCTCCTCCTCTCTGAGTCTGCTGTTCAGTTTGTCCATAACAATGCTGAGCTCCATGTTCTTGTTCAGCTTCAGGTACAAGTCCTTCCTGACTGGATGGATAGTCAGCCAATCACCTGTCACCTCTGCCAGCAGACGGATGTGTTTCTCCATTTCACCTGTTTATCACAAAGGATGAAAAGCCAATCAGTTTCTTTCTGAACTGGACCCTTCTACCAATGCTAGTGAATGCTACAGTACCTTGCCTCATGTCTCAGAGTTTTCTACTTAGCTACATTTTTAACAGTTACAAATAATACAGAAAACACTGGAGATGATCCTTGGTGGCTTCCAGAATGCACAAAATTCCCTTCCAGCTGCACAATTTTTCCTTTTTTCTGTTTGAACCAACCTGTGCTGAGAGCAGATCTGTAGCTCGCCACCATCCGATTACAGGCCACTTCCATTATTAAAGCTGGTTTCTTCTCTGCCACAAACACGTTGCGTAGAATCCTTGCCAGCTCCCCAAGTCGTGACATCATCAAAAGGCGCTCCTCTTGGTTGCCGTTTCGGGTCATGGCTGCCTGGAGCCTCTGCGCTTCCTTTGCCCGAATCTGAAAGGAAGAAAAATGAATCCAACACAAAGCACTAGAGACTACCCCCCTTGAAGAACCTTCTCCCTGGTGGACCTACCCTGTCTAACAAGGACTGGGACACCCCTTTCAGGGCACCTGGGACCTGAGCTGCGGGGCCAGCTGATGTTTGGGGGACTGTTGGCTCTTTGCTCTCTGCAGCTTTGTCATCTGTCTTCAGAGCCAGCCCAACCAGAGCCTTCTCCATCTGAACACAAGAAAAGAGAAATTCCATCCGAGTTAGACACAATAATCTATTACACTGAATTAACTGTAGAAATAATGATAGAATATTTTATTACAGTCAGTGTGGCGGCTGTGGCTCAGGAGGTAGAGCGAGTCGCCTACTAATCGGAAGGTCAGTGGTTCGATTCCTGGCTCCCCTAGTCTGCATGCCGAAGTATCCTTGGGCAAGATACTGAACCCCACGTTGCTCCCGATGCGTTCATCGGAGTGTGAGTGTCTGTGTGAATGTTAGTAAGCACTTAAGTATAGATAAAAGTGCTGTATGAATGTATGTGTGACTGGGTGAATGTGGCCTGTAGTTAAAGCGCTTTGAGTACACAGAAACTGAGTAGAAAAGCGCTATATAAGTACCAGTCCATTACATTGATTGAACTTGATTGTAAACATATTTTGGTGATCAGATCAATATACAGACTAATGAATTTAGAGGCATCAAACCAAAAAGTGAAGGAGGTATGAGGCTTTTTTCCCTTCACAGAGCACTGCTGTTTGTCATTTCATGGATATGTTGCATTTAAATATGTCGTGAGTTTGCCCGGTATATCTTGTAAAAGCAGTTTTTATGTCAGTGGGGCCTCCGGGTAAAATAAAGGGAAAAAAAAAAAAAAAAAAAAAAAAAAAAAAAAAAAAAAAAAAAAAGGAGACTGGGGCTGCAAAAACATGTTATCTAACTTTACAGTCAACCAAACACTAAAGCCACAGACGTCTTCCATGAAAACGCTACTGTACATCATAACAGGACAGTTTCCCTGTCTTCCTCATAGCTTTCCAATCCACTTGTTTCTCATAGATAACAGTTCTGTTATTTAAGATATTGTCAGGCCTGATTAAGCCTGGAGATTTTGACTGTTTAATTATCTATATTTACACATTTACACTAAACCAGGAGACGAGGACAGCACACTGGGATGAGCAGCTAAGAAATTGTAGCTTGTGTCCTGTTTCATGCTACCACCAGGTGTCTCTGTTGTTTGGGGTTTCTCTTTTTCCTCCTGTTGCAGGCTTGCCTGTGTTCATTGTAGTCATGCATCACTGTTTAACAGGTTTTTTTTTTGTTTTGTTTTTTGCCGTTTTTCTATTCTTTATCAACATACATGGTGCCTAAGGTCAGGACAAGAGCATTGACCAATAGCAGACATCTGGAGTTTGAGCTTTGTCCTCACAGATATGGTGACTATGTAAAAATTCACCAACTTCAAGTATTTAATGATATAGTCATAGATGCAAAGACGTTCTTTAATTCTGCAGGTAGGATTCGTGTCTCGAGTGACTGACTGAAATACCTGCTTACTGTCAACAGGAAGCTACTGCGACACGTTTTTACTGTCAACAATGTGCACACTGTTCATTTGTTGATTTATTAAAAACACATGTAAATTAAATGTAACTCAGGCGGTGCATTTCACTCACCACCTGCAGAGTACAAGCTGACTATAAGCTTCTACATCACGTACAGTGTCGTCAAGTTGAGACATTGCTTTAGCGTCTATGTTAAAGTGTTCCTGCTTCAAAAATATTCTTGTACTTAAAGTACAAGTGTCATCCTTACCTTTGCTGAATTGGAAATATCAACTTGAAGGCTTCTGCAGTAAACCTATTTGCTGGTAAAGACCTGTGTTTTTGACTGGACCTCCAAGTAGGAGCAGAAAGAGGCCCTGATGTTCCTCAATGCTGCTAAACACAACACATTCACTACTATACCCCATTGCTGCACTTGGTATTTTTTATATGTACAAACAAGAAGAAAGACCATGTTTTTTTTTAAATGAAATTTTTATTTTCTCTCACCATGGAAACCTATGCCATCTATGCATTATATTGCAATCATAGAGGTAGTCCATTTTTCATTTGGTTTAATTACATTTCAGTTTCCAGAGCAGATGTTAGTCTTGCCTGTATTCAAATATTTACACTCTGATTTAAAGCCACCCATTCTTTTGTGCTGCTTTCTATGGCCCGGTCTCTTACACCTTGAGCTTCTGCAGCATAGCATTAAGATGAAACTACCCTGTCCGCATTGTGCTTTGAAGCAAGTCTGCACTTGTTGTACCAGCAGTGTACTGCCAGATTGGCATTTACAAGTTTTGCTGAGGGCAGCTTGCGGATTAGTAGCTGTGCAAAAAGCAGCTCTGCGTATGTCCGAATTCCCTAGTTGTTGTTCAGAGGAACCTCCTTATTGCCATAGTTTGACGCTCTGTCTATCTCAGTCTGGCCAATCATCCAGCGAACTCCCAGTGACGCTGTCAAAGAAAAGGTTCAGAGAGGTTAGAACATTATTTAAGTGAGCCTCAAAGAAGTGCTGACAGGTTTTGTACAGGACGTTTCTATTTCCACAGTAAATTCCCTTTTGACTTTTGTTCATTTCCCCTTTAATTATGAAGAATATTTACTGTATGATGACAGTTTAGCAATGTGGGTGAATTTGTCACTTTGACATGAGAAAAGGTTACATCTGCCAACATTTAGTTACACAGTAACTGACGCTTTTAAATAAATGCTAATGATGAAACTGTCTGTTTGTAGCATGGGTTCTTATTTATTGTGGAAACTGCAACATGCTCCTCATAAACCCATGCTGTTAGAGTGTTCTTTTTAACATCCCAGTGAAGCAAATCAGATGGATGACTTGATGTCTGATTTTGCTATTTAAGCACATGCCTGAATGCAGGTATGGACATGCTCACAGTACTGATAAATAAAATAAAAAAGGGAGACTTACATTGGAGGTGTCAAATCTGCTGCTTTACATAACATTTGGACAAAAAGGAGCTGGTTAAATTGAGGGATGGGTGGATCTAGCCTCATCAGGGTGGCTTGGCCTTGCCTGTGAATGTATGACACCAACCTGCAGAGCAGACAGCCACAGAAGCTACGATGGTAAACGCTGATCCAGAGCTGATCAGCTGAGTGAGCAGCAGTCCTAGAGGGTAGAGAAGCAAGCAGGACCAGAATAGCCAGTTGATCAAGGACCACACTCGACGGGGAGGGCTCACTATGGGCCCTGGGAAGCGCCCTCTCTTTGTGTAGTGCTCCTGAAAGCTATCCTGTTGACAAATTAATAAAGACACCCTCAATACCAAAACCCTCAACAAAAAAACCACAGCTAAAGTTTGTTCTTTGCAAGGCGTGTTGCTGGCATGTCTACGAGCCAAAACGTAACAAGTGTGTATAATTGTTTAACAACTGCAAGTTCATGTTCAAGAGTTTGGTTCTAAAGAGCATGAAGATAGATAAGCTCAATACACATTCCAAAAGTGTATAATCATGGAGTCAGGCCAATAAGTTAAATAACATTTTCTCCAAAAAGGTCCGAGAGCCAAACTGTTCCAACACTCAAAGTTCATTTTTACCATCAATGCCCTTTATGACCAGCAATAAATGTTTCTCACAAGCATCTGATAGCTGCCAGCTTTCTAATTTTATTTGTTTTCTGTGCTGCCACTGCTTTCTTTAAATCCCACCGAAGTTTTTCTGTGGAATCCAAATCTGAGGTCTGACATGGCTGACTCCTGCACCAGGCTTTGGCTGTCTGGGCATATGCTTGGGATCACCGACTGGCTCGAAAGGACTCCGTTTGTGAAGAGAGTCACATTCCTCTAAAAAAAAAAAAAAAATGGCCTTTTCATTTTCAAAGATTCAGTGACACCAGTTACACTGTTTACCAGTTCCTGCAGCAGCAAAACACCCCCAAAAGAAGATGGGCACACACATTTCTTCTTTATTTATGTCCTTACTATTCAGCCAAATATTTTACAGTTATGGGGCTTGCAACTGTGGCATTTATCTTAGGCTAAATATTAAATCAGTATGCCTACTATTTAAGCCATAAGGAGCTGGGTGGTTCAGCACCTCTACATAATGGCTCTCTTTTGGAAACCCTGGAACCAAACCTTTCATCTTTAATAACAGACTCTCACCTTTTCCTGGTAAAGTTTGTGGAGCCAAGCAGCACACCCGGCCTCATCTTCTGGGATCAACTCCAGAGGAATTCTCCTGCATGTTACACAGATAAAGATTACACTAGCAGACAGGAAATGAAATTTACCAATCCTCGCCACAAAACATTTCTTCCTACCTCACATATAAATCTGCGTGGTATTTCTTCCCATTAAGAATTCCCAGCAAAGTTGGCATTTCGTTGTTTCTGAAGTTCAGCGTGGAATCATAAACAGCTGCAGCTGCGTAACACGGGACACAAAGCGGCTGTTAGCTGTACCACTCATTTGATTTGCAAATCCATCCCCCCTCAAGAACTGATCTGGTACTTTCTGGTGGCCATATTCAGATACTCACCTGTTCCTCTGAGGTTTTGAACCGTTACCCAGAATCCTTTGGTTCTGGGCAAAAGATGATACTTCAGTTTGGGCAAACCTTTGCTTTCAGCCACCTGCATGCTGATCTGGTGCTTCTTTGCCGTGAAGCGTGTCCCCTCGCAATAAAGCAAGAACTTGTGCCAAAAAAAAAAAAAAAAAAAGAATTTGTATTAT